>CAEGAF010130340.1:0-11161 GCA_903067075.1 Micropoecilia bifurca
CCTGATGACCTGGTGAAGCAAGCAGTGAGGGAACAAGGTGACAGTTGGATGTTACGATACTTGAGGATGAATATCGATTTTTTTTTTCTAGGAAAGAAAATATTGATATATATCGTGATATTGATATTATTATACAGCCCTAATTCGAACCGCACCAGAGTTCACTTCAACCAAACCCAGACTCAGAGTTTGCTTCTTTTGAAGTTCCACTACGCTTTTACACCTCCCCAAACGAACCAAACTTTCTAGACAAACAAACTGGAGCTAGTTTGAAGTGGACTAAACAGAGCTGGTGTGAATGCACCATTACTTTTGTTTGGGCTTCACGTAAATTTTGCAGACGCGATGGTTTAGATAGATCCGTACGCTGCAGAGCTGCAAACACTACCAATAAAGGCAGTGCGGCCCGGCGGGCTTGCTGGAAGATGTCACTGCGAACGGCGGTGTCACCCCTCCGAAGATGAATCAGGCTGATTTGCAGCTGCATGCAGAATCTGCTCTCCTGCCGTATATATTGTAATGTAAGGTGAACCGAATCTGGACGCCTGCCTCCGGATGATGACGTCTGAAAGCTGCTGGGTTTCAGCCGTCAGCCGCTGTCCTGTGCAGCTGTTAGAGAAGCGTGTGCGTGTGCGTGTGCGTGTGCGTGTGCGTGTGCGTGTGCGTGTGTGTGTGTGTGTGTGTGTGGAGACTTTAGAGACAATGTGATCTCAGCAGGAGCCTGATAATAGCTTCCAAATGCAGACTAGGAAACGGCACGTTTACTCCCATCTGCAGTTCAGCACAGAAAATAGATTCATTTTAACAAACTTTGTGCTCTGAAACTTTACTTGTTTACCTATTGGGCTTTGTAAAAGTATTCACACCCCTTTGCTTGTTTTATGTTTTTTCATCACAACTAAAAACTCTTCAATTAGTTTAATTGAGAATACGTTCAATAGAAAACCAAGCAGATATAATTGAGACATTGAAGAAAAGTTTTTGTTTTTAGTTTTGCACAATTACGTATCTGAAAAGTGTGGTGTGTAATTATACTAATTCACTTAAGCGTAATCTAGTCCATCCCAACTCTCTTCAGAAGTTGCCTAATGTCAGGATTTTGGGCCTGGTTTTGTGGATCTTGCTGTCTTTAATTACTTTTTTTTGTGGCAGCTTTTGATTGAAGTTGTGAATATTTTTAAGTTCTCTCATGGTGACTTTTCAGTTATTTTCCTTTTGCGTGTTTTGTTATTGAAAAGTGTTTGTTAAACAATGTGTATTTGCTTCTTAACAGCTTTCTGGCACTTTTTGTTGTACTTTAGGGAGAGGCTAACTAAATCGCTAGCTGCCCTAACGCTAAATCACTACATCTATAGAGTATTTAGAAAAAGCTAATGCTAGCGCGCTAAATTCCACCATGTTGATACTATTTGTTAACATGTGTTACTTTGTCGCCATCCACAGTGTCATAGTTGTTAGCACATGAAAATAAACATTATAACTGCTTGAATTTCTAAGAGTCAAGAACCAAAACTTAAACACAGATGTTGAACTTTATTTTACAAAACAGCCAAGTAAATTAGCGATTTAAAATTTATCTGGAAATTTTTATTTAGATAAAGTTGGGTGCACTAATTGTTTTCAAAGTTTGCAAAAAATGCTAAAGCGTTAAGCTAAAAATGAGCTCTGAGTCAGCAAAGAATCAGATTAGCATATTAGCATAAATGTGGCCACCACTGCCTTTGGTGAGCTAACGTTCACGTATTTTATCCATATTTAATGGCTAATGTAGCGGGGGGAAAAAAAGTACATTTCTACCAAAAATCTCAGAAATTTGAGATTAATCTCAAATTTTCTAGAGATTTATGAACTTGAAAAGATTAAAAAAATTTTAGAAAAAAATTTTAGAAAAACTTTTGAATTTTAGGAGCTTTTCTAGAAATTTTCTGAAATTACACTAAAGAATTCTGATTTTATTTTTCATAAATTTTCACATTTTGGAGCTCAGAAATGTGCAAATTCTTTCTATAAAATTTCCAAGATTGATCTCAAAATTTGACTTTTTTGGCAAAAATTAACTCTTTTTCTCTGTTATGCCTATCTGTGCTGTCGTGAAATCCGAATCAGTAAATAATTCATTATCTTCAAAAATGTCAATCATCAAAACAGGAATTATCAACCGTCTTTTAATAAATTTTTTTGATTAATTTATTGCTTTTTGCGACAAGCTTATTTAATTATTTTCTATAAAACAAATCCATGATTTGGCCACAATTTAAACTCAGTCAAACTTTGACCCAGTCAAGGTCCAGGACCGAATCAAGAATCTGTGCCAGCACATAAGAATCTCATCATGTCAAAACCAATGTATCCTTTAAATATCTGAGCTTTGCTTGTCAGAAATGTTACAAATAAATGATTGTTGATGGCTGTCTGATCGGTTTATGTATTGATTAATTGCTTTTAGGCCAGCGATCTGGATAACGTCCCAGAGGAGGTCGTGGCTCACAGCAGTAGGCAAGAGCTGTCGAGAAAACACAGCGATGACGGTGCGAACCTGTTCCAGGAACTCGTTTTCCTGCAGTTTTCCACATGCTGAAAGTTCAGATTTCTGCAGTGAGTCACTTTTCTGTTTGTTTTCTTAGTTTTCACAGTTATGCAGAACGGAGCCGAGTGTTTATACCTGCCAGAGAGAAAAGCCGATGACTTACCGGTGAGAAACTGTTTCCTAAAAAATTATTTTTCAGCTCTTTATCTGAAAACCTCCTCATCTACTTTATGGTTTTATGAGAATTTGCACTTAGCCAACAATCTTTCCTCCACCCAACTGTGATTGTTTGCTAAATCTCCTAGGATTTTGAGGGAAAAATGAATCTATACCAAAGCAAACTGATGCGACTCAAGGCGCAGACAAACCTTGACCTTGAAACCTTCGATCTGCTGCCATTTTCTGTGCTGCTGCTGTTGGGCTGGGATTCAATGCTGATGGTGCAAAATTCATGCTGCAGAAAGGAAAAAGGTTAAACCTCCGTGAATCACCTCCTGCAGCTCAACAATGAATATTTCATGGAGCCGTTTCATTAGCCTTCGTCGTCTCTCTCGTCTCCTTCAGGGGGAAATTCTGTTACGGTTTTACTGCCATGTGTTAAAGATGTGCTATGTAACTTTTATAAAAAATATTTTTCTTGAAATGTGTTGAAATGTTGTGACGGATAATTTGTGAAAAAATCAAGCTGCTCTGCCTTCTCCCAGTGCCAACTGGAAACAACCAATTAGAGCCAGGAGGCGGGGCTTAGTGCTGTCAATCACCATCAGTGCGTCCCAGCAGGTAGCATAGCCTGAATGCTAGGTTAGTTAGCATGATGGCAGATGAACAGTTTTCCTGTAATCATTGTTTCTCCACCATTAGCACGTTTAGCAGCAAATACTTGAGATTGATTGACAGCACTAAGACCCGCCGCCTGGCTCTTATTGGTTGTTTTTGGTCAGGAACGTTGCTTTTCTTCAGACGGCAATAATAGTTCAAGGAGAAGTTGAAGGAGATTGATGTTTTCACAGATTTTATGTCTTTTAACAAACTTTCACAAAATGGTGTTAATTTGAACACATATGTAAAAAGAACAAACATATTTTAATAAAAGTTACATACTGCAGCTTTAACAAGTATAAAATTAAACAGCATTTTGGGAATGTACAGCCATAGCTTATATGCTGACAGGAGATATTTTTAAATATACCTTCATTTTCATTAATATAAAGAAACTTTATTTTCTCAAAATTATTTTGAAAAAACAGATCTGTCAAAATGTCAGACACTTTCTAGAAAAAAGCAAAAAAAAATTCTGAGCTCAGAGTCAAAAATATATGGAAAAAACAACAGAATTTTTCTAGAAAAACAAATAAATTTGATTTTAAAAAGTCAAAAATCAGAATTTGAGATTCTCACAAACTTTCTAGAAAAAAAGAGAACATATCCAAGTTTAATAATTAGGATGTTTGCACGAAACCCCCCCCCAAATTTTGAATTTAATCTCAGAAATATATATATATAAAAAAAGTGAAAATTTCTGAGTTTGAAACTCAAAAAATTTCCAAAAGTCAAAAATGTTTGCTTTTTAAACTCAGAATTTTTTTCTAGAAACCTTCTGAGATCAATCTAAAATTTTCAGGGTTTTTTAATCAGAAATTTAAAAAATTACAGATATTTTTTCTTTTAAAAAAAAAAAGTTTGAGAATTTGGCGTTCAGATTTTCATGAAAAAGTCAGAATTAAGTTGCATAAAGGCAAAAAAAAAGAATTGGATTTAGGTAGAATTTGCTTGCTGTGTAATCGTAGCCTTTATTTATACATCTTGCCATTTTTGCCAGGTTGAATATTAATACTAATCACATTTTTATTTGTAAAAATTAACTTTTTATACATGTATGGTCATAATTGAACTGTTAAAAACTTCCTGGTTTTTCACATGAAATCCCAATTAAATCCACTGAAAGTTGTGGTTTGAACGTGATGAAATGTTTTGGTTGGGGCTCCGTGTTGTTCAACGCGTGCCTCCGGCCCCTGGTGTCGTCCGTTACCTGGAGGTGGAGCGGTCCAGCTGGCAGCGGACGGTTTGTCAGGTCCGTTAGCTCAGACCGACAGACGGAGGCTCTGCAGGGTAACGAGCCCAGAAAACGTCTGGAAAACCCGTCCTTCACCAGAGGACAGCCGTCCAGGCACCAACGGTTTTCTCCTCATCAATAGTGGATTTAGCTGGAATCAGCGTTTCTTGGCAAACAGTACATTTCATATTTCCACTGAAAAAGGTGCATAAAATACATAATCACTGGTAGATAAGGTGGTAGAATTCAAATCCAGAACCAGAAATATAATTTTATAAAAGTGCATTACTGACCAGTCATTGGATTTTGACCTTTCACCTACGAAAACTCTTCGTTGTCATGGCAACGTCAGCAGCATTTTATTATCAGGTTTCTCTGCGTTTCTTTTTTGTTTTGTTTTTTACAAACACTACAGTTTGTATTTCCACTGAAAAAGGTGCATAAAATAAATAATCACTGGTAGATAAGGTGGTAGAATTCAAATCCAGAACCAGAAATATAATTTTATAAAAGTGAATTACTGACCAGTCATTGGATTTTGACCTTTCACCTACAAAAACTCTTCTTTGTCATGGCAACGTCAGCTGCATTTTATTATCAGGTTTCTCTGCTATATTTCCCCTAAAAAGGTAAACAAAATGCATAATCATTAGTAATTATGGTGATAATAGACAAATCCATAATCAAAAATCAGATTTCATTTAAGCATAAGGCTGAACAGCCATTGACCTTTCACCTACAAAAACTCTTCGCTGTCATAGCAACTAGAGAAGAATTTTATCATTTAAAGTATCTTTTGGAAGATGATGATAATACTTTATTATGATATAGTATTAATAATAATGTGCATATAGTTTAATTTAAACTGAGATTCAAATGTCCTTACAGAGTAACTAAACCTCAAATCAACCGTTTTTTGCATTTAAATCGTCTAAATCGGACATTTGAAATGCAGTATGTAACTTTTACTCAAAAAAACAAAAGTGTTTTTACATGTTTATTAAAACTGTCTCCATGTCAGTTTATCATGAGATGATTGACAGCGCCAAGACCCGCCTCCTGGCTCTGATTGGTTGTTTCTAGTTAGCACTGGGAGAAGCGGAGTAGCTACATTTTTTTTCCTAGATTATCTTTTCATATATTGTCACAAAATGGTGACAGTTTCAACAAATATATATAAAAAATATTCTTTATAGAAGTTACATACTACTCAAGTTTCTTTGCATATTTAGATTTCTTCCCTTCTGATTATTTTATTATTTAGCAAAATAAATATTTTAGTAATCCTAATTGACCAAAACAGCAAACATTTAGTCTGATTTCATGTCGAGCAATAAAAAAAGGTACATTTTCTTTTTTTTTCAACTGTATATTTAAAAATACTCTCACTTTAGATGGATTTCTGTATTTAATTCGCTCCATAAATGTTAATCTGATTTTAATTGTACCACAGAAGTGGAGTTGTGGTCTTGGCGGCTCTTCATCGGCTGTAATTGATGCCTGGTATCACAGTTTGGACCTCCAGGCCGTCGAGGCCGTTTACCTCCTGGCGTCCTTTAACTAGGCCATCCATCAGCCGCATTAGCAGCCACTGCTGGTGACACTTTTGGAGCCATTTCACTTTATTATAGCCATTTCTTGCTGTCCAACAGAAGAAAAAGGCAGTTAAATTCCCTAAAAGTTGTGTCTTTTTTTTTTTTTTGCTGCTGTTGCTATGCAGATTGAGTTTCCATATTGATGGGTTGCAGAAACATGGCAACCCTTTGAAAACCAGATTCTTCCTCTTCTTTTCACTTTTATTGATGATTTAAAGAGAAACTGCTAAGGAACAAATTACTTTCCCAAATCTGCAAGAGTAACATAAGTATTATACACGTCTAGTTGGAAACCAGATATTTACATCAGGGTTGTAATAGTTTTGGGGTTTTTGTTGTAACTTTTTGTCTAATTCAGTTAGTTTTAGTTTGTGTTTTTTAATGTGTTTGCTTGTTTTTCTTAGTTATTATAAGTTAAATATTGTTTACTTTTAGTTTAGTCTTTACTAGTTAAGGTAGTAATTTGTTTCTTTCATATTTTGGTTGACTTTAAGGTGGAGAATTCAAAAAGTATTGCATTTTGGTTACGTTTATATAGATTGTGTAATAAATACTCACCAGATGATACCGTTTAAAAAGTGTTTCCAACCAAATAACTGGTGTTTTCTTCCAACGTTTGCAGTTGCCATTTTAAGGACTAGCATTAGCGTATGGAGAGCCGTAATTTGCCGACAACTGACATTTACTGCTTGTTTGGGTGGAATAAAAAACAATCCACATCCATCCAAAAGGCTAATAAATTCATAAACACAAAATTGAAGAAATATGTAATTTCAGTATGTTTTAGTTTTATAAATGCACAATGAAGTTTGAGTTAGTTAAAGTTTTCCCTATTAATGACCTTTTTTATGTATTTCAGTTAACGAAAAATGTTTTCTCGCTTTCAGTTTTGGTTATTTCATTAGTTTTAGTTCCCTATAACAATCATAAGTTACACACATTGAGTAGAAAAAGTTGTTTGATCTCACTTTCTGACGTTAAATCAGACTAAATATTTCCTATTTTGGGGTCAGTTACTGTTACCAAAATTATTTCTATTTCATACACGTGAAGAATAAAAGTTATTTATGATGGCCACTCCAATATGGAAAACTGTTTCATTCAAAATAAATATATTTTTTATCCAATCATAATAAAAAATGGCTATATTTGAAAATATATGTCTATATAAAACTAATTTAAGCACAGTTTATTGAAAAAAAAAAGTCAAGCCACGAAAATATATGCATTTTAGGCACTACCAGAGCTCCATACGTTGTCTTTCTGATGAAGGTCACTGATGTTGTTTTTTAATATGGTGTGTAAATATTTGGCCATGATTCTGATCTGTTCAGATGGATCAGATCCAGCTGCAGAACGATCCGCTGAAGCTCAACACGTTGGTGGCCTTGTACGATTTCAGCGCCCAGGAGAGCCACGACCTGGAGATGAGGTCCACACACACACACACACACACACACACACACACACACACACACACACACACACACACACACACACACACACACACGGCGTTATGACGAACAGCATCCAGCAGAGCAGCACCTTTCCAGGCCTGCGGGTGAAACGCTGCTGACTGATTGACTCTGACGTCTCCTCATTGATTTTCTTTGTTGTTGAAAATGCGAAATAAACAAAAAGGCTGAGACTCGCTGTGCACAGCGGTCTCACCTCTCCAGATACAACAATTCAACTTGGCAAAGAAAACAGATTTTGCAGTTTCAGTTTGGAGAATTAGACTCAATTAATCATTTTTACATCAATTAGAGCTCAAAGTCTGACACCTTATTTTCATGAATAGCTTTCAGCAACAGGTCAAATCCTCAGAAATCAGATTGTTTTCCTCTTCTATATGCGCATTAATGCTAATAAATCCTTCCATATTTATTAATAAATTAATAGATTAGCGGTATGTACCAGGATTCACCTTTATGTGCTGAATAGAGTTATTTATCATTTTAGTAATTGATTATACTATTCATTATTCTGATGATTAATCGGTTAAAAAAATTGGCACATTTTCAGATTTTCATTTAAGAACTTGAACATTTTAAAAATAATATTAGAAAAGCATTAAAAATGCAAAAGACAACAGATAATTTATTTAATCATTTTCTTAATAAGAAAATATTGCCTAAAATACAACAACATATTGTTCCTTTAGTGTTTGCTTGATCATTTGTTGCAAAGGATTCATCTGCAGCTAAAAACATATTAACATATATTTGAAAAGCTCATCCCTTTCTTCTTAATTTGTCAATAAACTGTAGGGATACATTTTTTCTGTTCATTTTTTTAAATAATTTGAACTAAGTGATGATAATACTGTGATTTCTGTACATTTTTAACTTAAATACTTCTCTGTTTTTTGAGTAAATGGCCTTTTTTGAGTCTGTTTACTCCAGTTAGCGATTAATCAATTACAAAATTAGTTGATGATTATTTCAATAATCAATTAATCACGATTAATCGTTTCAGCCCTATATTACTTCTGCATTTCCCTCTATTCTTGCAGTCTATTTTTTAACCCTGATTTGTAACATAACTTACAGCAGTAAAACCTTTATATTTATAAATGAGACAAATTATCTAAAGACTCAGATGTGCAGAGTGACCTCATTAACGATACCTGATGGAGAAATGGGATTAAGTATTTATATCCAATCAGTCTTTTTTTAAATCTAACCTGAATGAGATTAATGATGCCAGGATATTCCGTTAATAGGTCCCATCAGGGTGTTCCACTAAGATGAACTGCATCGTGTTTGAAGCCTAATACAAATATGATTTATAGCCATTAAACTGACAAAGTGTCGCATGTTTCAGGCCAGAACTGAAGTAGATGCTTCTGGATGTGGAGGAAAGACGAATGAAAGATAAATCAGAGGAAAAGGAGCTTTCTGAATGATTCTCATGTAATGTGAGTTCTATTTAGATTTTCCATTAAAACAAAATCAAACATAATTGTAAAGAAAATACATTTTAATAGGTTTTTAATTTATTTGTGTTCAGTTTCCCCCCATCCAATGTGACTGAGCTTGAGTTGTTTTACAAATAAAAATAGTCAAAAGCTTCAGCATCTAGATGTGACAAGTTGGTAGAAACATTCCCTGTAACTATACTAATTGAGGTCTGAACCGATTAATTGCGATTAATCAATCATTGAAATAATCTTTAACTAATTTAATAACCGATTAATCGTTAACTGACTGAAATATACAGAGTGAAAAACCAACACAGTCAGAGCAGTAATCAAGCCAAACTTTACAAAAATGTAAAAATTTGTATATTTTAGATGAAATATCTTTTTTTATCAGTAATTATTTTCTAGCCAGAACTCATTTAGCTTCTCCTGGTTTGGATTTTCTAATTGAAATCTAATATTAGGCACCTTTTGTTTTCCAGTCATAAATTAGTTAATTAAAAAAAATTATGAACAGATTAATCAGCCATACATTGTATTGATATTAAGTGAAGCGAAAAAGGATTACTAAAGTATATTTCTTATTTGCTTTTAGCTGCACATGCTTAGTTTGCTACAGATGATCAAGTATACAATGAAGGAAAGTTATGTAGCTGTATTTTAATCAATAAAATTAATGAAATTGATTGATTTTAATACCAAAATTATTTGGAAAGACTTTGTGAATTTGTGGTGTTTATTTTGCTGGTTGTGCAGCAGGCTCCACTTCTGCTTTTCGAAAATGTATGGTTGTAAAGTTGCACATCTGTTTGCAGCCATATATGTGTGAGAGTAAACAATGAGCTGGGGGCGTGGCCAGCAGCAGATGATTTGGATTTAAAGTGACAGACGCCCTAAAACTGCAAGTAAAACCTGAGTATTAGTTGATTATTTGTATTTTTCAGATGTTTTGTTTTTGTTTTACATTGCTGGAGAGCTTCTAAAAGGACTTCCTATGGTGTCCAGATGTTATTCTCTGTCCAAGCTTTGGCTCTTTGCTCATGATCTACAGGATACTTTAAAATAGGCTTTCGGGAAAGATGAGTCCTTGAGCCGAAGTATCAATTTGTTTCCGGTTCTCACAGAAATCTCCTGAGGAAACTCGGATAAGATGCATTTCTCTTTTCCTCGTTTTTCCAAGTTTTTCCTCCCGTTTAGCTCAGAGATAATTCTGTGCTTTAAATGAAAAACTAAAGAGTGTCCCCAATCAAAAGGGTTCATTTTCATTCTGATTTAAAGTAAGAAAATTAGTTTGTTGATTAGTTTCAGCTGCCAACACGGACTCTAATTACTTTACTGTCTTTTTTTTTCAACATGTGATGATGACGCACTTTAAAATCAGAGCAAAATCCTGAAAGAAGTTCCTCCATTTCATCTTCAGGTTTTAATATTTTATACTTAATTCCCCGTTTCAGACTGTAACTAACTTCACCTTTACACATCTTCAAACAATAATTNCATCAGCACAGCGGAAGGAAAATTATTTTATAAATTTCACAATTAAAAAATGTGTAACAAAGGAAGTTATACACTGGAATCAGAATTAATCTGTTTGTAATATTTAATATTTTTGTTCCGGTGGAGCAAAAACATTTTTCTTCAGAGGATTACAGGAAGTAGTGGTTAAACTTTTGACACCTTTTACTGTAAAAACTGAGATTTTTCTTTTACTAGAGATCAGAATCATACAGACACTGTTTATTGGGGATAAATGTTGAAACAGGGCCCTCTAGTGGTTTAACATGTTTATGTGCATCTATGAGTTTTCTTACTTACAAATAACTCTTTCTTTTCTACAGAAGAGTATTCTGGCCGAAAAACAAATAAAGAAATACAATTCTGACTTTAATTTCTGTGTCAAAATCCAAATAAATAACCAAACATTCTTAGTTATGTGTCAGTTATTTTGTTGGTATATGAAAATAATAACAAAACTGTTTAATCCTTGGTAAGATTTGTAAACTTGCACCTTAACATGTTCCCAGATTTACTTGGTAGATTTAAATTTTAAGACTAGATTTGCC
>CAEGAF010130344.1:0-37858 GCA_903067075.1 Micropoecilia bifurca
AAGGAAAGACGAGACCAGCTGGACAGACAGGCTGAGAAATGAGATGCAGGTGATCGGTATCGGTAACAGAGCCAATGATCGGCCGATCCCGATCATCACCGATTTCATGGAAATCGGCCGATTATGATCGGTGACCGATCGATCGGCACACCTCTAATAATTATCATTTAAAAACAATTTGTTTTGTTTTTGCGTTATGGGATTTTTAATCTGGTTGAATTTTAATAGTTTTGAGCTAAAACATTGAAGTGTGCCAGATGACAAACATCTGCATCTTTTCACAGCATCTGTTGAGTTTATCTGTAATGGAATCTGCACTCTGAATTGTTGTGGAAGGTGAATTGTAGATTAGACGACCATAAAAATACAGACGCAGAAGAATTAAATAACTATCTAATATTGGAAGCATGACTCCAGCAGAATGTCTTGTTGAACATGACAGCTATGTGTGCTATGGCCAAACATCCTCCTTCCTCAGAGCCACGCATGGAGACGAGCTCACCATCACAGACTGAACCTGGAGAATGTTCTTGTTTAAAAGCAGCATTCCTCCCTTTTATAGGGAGGTCTTACATACACACACATTCCAGCCTGAAGCATTCATGTCTGCTTTGTTCAAGTTTATTCCTCTTTAGAATTTCTATACCTTACTGATCGTTGATTGGACCAATATCAGGATGAATGGAGTGAAGTGTAGGGCCATGTGGTTGGAGATATCGCCGTTATTTTGATTCTCCTTGGCATGTTCTCATCCATTAAAGGAGTAATTTTCACACTTTTTAAACATTTCATCATCTTGATTTTAGAACATCTGCTTATCTTTTATGTTAAACTAAGATGCTCCATGTACTGCACTGAGCAAAAAGATTTATTTCTTGTCTCTAAATGTGCAATGCATGAGTTGAGGAGTTTAACACTAATGTAGTTGGTTCATTTATCTCTCAAAGATATGTATTTATATACAAACTGAACTGGATAAAAACATACCTAATGTATTTTTAGCTTGTATGTTCTTGTTTGAATTCCTAAAATGTTAGTTTTGCAGTGTAGGAAAGTTCTCCATGTCTCCATGTCATTGACTTTTTCTGTACTTGTTTTGCAGAGAGAATAATCGACAACATTTTAACTGAAACAAAACGTTTTGGACTCGGGGAGGACCTCGACAGGTACTCACTCGTACCCGCATTACCATCATGTGTGGACTTTTCTCTGAGTTACTGACTTCTGCTTCTTTCCTCCCAGCCTCGGCTGTAAAAGATGCATCATAGTGGGAAATGGGGGGATCCTGTACAATAAGTCTTTGGGCTCACGTATAGATGAATATGATGTTGTTGTGAGGTAAGACTAAGCATGTATTATAACAAGGGTAGAAAAAAATAAGCAGTTTTGTGTTTCCAGCTGCAGTAATCGTCATCTGTCCCTCAACAGCTCTTAAAATTGGGTTGATGTAACATAAGAGCAATGGGATTAGTGTTTGAAGGATTAAGCAAAAATACAGAAGTACTGACTGGGAAAGCTAGCTCCAATACTTAGGTTTTGTTAGAGCAACTGCTAAATAAAAATATATTTAAATTAACCATCAGCAAGTGTGACCACTTTTATGAAAGCAGGTGTCTTGCAGACTGGTGATCTGGCTTTAGCTGTGTGTTATCACACCAAAGTGTAAAGAGAGGCAACTAGGGGCAGTTATTACAGATTTCTGGCCGATAACCGATCTTTAAAAGGCATGAACTGCCAGTTCAGGTGTGTTATTTTGTGTGTGTGTTTTGTTTTTTTTTTGTCTGTAATGTTACTAAATATAGCGACATTATGACAGAGTTGGCAACATTGGGCTGCCTATTGTTAGCTGCACCAATGTAGCCATGACCTGTTGGGTGGGTCTGTCAGTCAGCCCTCTCACCGCAGAGACAGAGGGAACAGGGACTGGCTTTCAGACCTTTTCCCAGAGTCACTCATCACCCTGATTTTATATTATTTTATTATTATTTTTCCGGTTACACGATGCATCAAACCATATCAAATGCGTTGTTTACTTGGAGTTGATACGCGGCCACACGGAGATCTGAGAAACTCGTCCCAGAAACTCGACCAACCAAAATAGTTTGACGATTATTAAAAACACAACAGACTCAAATGGAAGAGCTAATAAAGCCACATTAGCAGCATTGAATTAAATCTCCCGTTTATTGCGCATCTCTGCGTAGTGCAGCAGATTACCTCATCATGCAGGGCCGGTCCAAGGCTGGATGAGGCCTTGAGGAGAATTTGATTTACGGGCCCCTTTTGCTGCTAAAAATATCATCACCTCTAACAGCTTCTGTGTTAGATTTAGTGAAATATGGAAGAAGGGAGTAGTTTAATTGGCCAGCATAAAACGCAATACGTTATATTTGCAGTTTACTAATTTGTATTTGTAAATTCAAAGATTAAACTCACAGCATCAGATTGTTGCTATGGTAACAAAACAATCTAATTATGAATATTGTTCTTTGAAATTCTACAAAGTAAACTTGCCAGCTCCTTAAAACCTTGTATTTAAATGTTAAACAATTTAATATCATTTAATTTATGTATACCTAAAGAATTGAATAAAATTTAAAAGCATTGATAATCTCAATAAACAAGTGTTACATTTATGCATCTGTGGTTTGTTTTAAAATATTAGCGTTTATGGGGCCCCTGAAGCCCTGATGGAACCGCTGACTTAATTTGGATTAAACAGAAGTGCAAATTTGTTGTTTTTAGACTAGTTGTGGTTTTAATTAGCATTTCACTGGAGATGTTTTCCCCTAACATATAATTACACACCAATACTTTTACATTTCCTGTCAACTTAACATCTTTTAATACAAAAACACAGTGGACCGCTTCGACGCCCCGACCACAGGGCTTAGAAGGTTTTCTGGGGGAAACCCTGTTATCCAGTGATTTCACCTCCATCCACAAATGTCTGATAATCAGAGCCACTGTTCCCTTTTGCTCAGACCTGCCCACCAGGTCACGTCTGCAGTACATAAAATAAAATCGGTATTGGCCAAAATCGGAATTGGCAGGTGAGACCTTTTACAAAATTGTGACCAGCCAAACTGCAATCGGTGTACCCCTAATTTCTACTGTGGGTATCTGTGATAATGTGAGTTTTTCTGGCACCATCTAACTCAGACTTGGAGTTCTCCTCACATAGCGCTCAGAATTTGAGTTTATTAATTCATTAAGACAGATCATTGTTGTCTTGGACGTGTTGAGAGTAACATTCAGCAGTGTCCAGGTTTCCTTACTAGTAATTAGTTGAGCCGTAAATAAAGAGTTAATGCATATTGAACTCACTCATGCTCTGCTTTTGTTGACAGGTTAAATGGAGCCCCAATAACAGGTTACAAAAGGGATGTAGGGACCAAAACCACATTGAGGATTACCTACCCAGAGGGAGCAATCCAGAAATCTGAACAGTATGAAGGCGATTCACTCTTCGTCTTTTCTGCTTTTAAACCACTTGATTTTAAGTGGCTGAAAAACATGGTCTTCAAGGAAAAACTGGTAAGCAAAAACGCCATGTTCTTCTTGAACTAAAATGCCAAATGCTGTGCTGCTTTGACTCTTTTTTTTTTAGTCAGGAAAAAAAAGATGTATAGACGTATATAAAGTAAGCGTGTCCACACATCCTTAAAAAGTCTAAAAAAAATCTTAAATTAAAAAAGTAAGTTGGCCTTTGA
Organism: Micropoecilia bifurca; assembly: GCA_903067075.1. Lineage (NCBI taxonomy): Eukaryota > Metazoa > Chordata > Actinopteri > Cyprinodontiformes > Poeciliidae > Micropoecilia > Micropoecilia bifurca. Next base: position 3,714 of record CAEGAF010130344.1, read on the forward strand.
TATGTTAATCACAAGTCTTGGAGAACTATTTAATCTTTTCTAAATGTTTTTTCCTCACTCTCTGGACTTGTGGTGCAAAGGTTTGAGTCACATTTAGACATCTTCATTGCGTTTTGTGACCTGAGACACTTGAGATTACCAGTAACTCAATACTAATGTACCCTAGCTAGCTAGCTAGCTTTTTTGCATATGTTATGGGTAAGTGCAAAATTTTTGGCAGTTGGCCATATGGAGTTTGTACATTTCTGTGGAGATATGGGTGTTGGATTCCATTCATAATGGCCTTATGCTTTCATTGTTGTGGATATATAAGCAAAGAAAACATGACTTCGGTGTTCATAAAACTGGATAAATCCTCAGTTTTCTGGTACATTTCACCAACCAAGTTCTTTGATTGAACAGTGTTGAGTGAAGATGAGAACTGATGAGGCATCACTGAAGTGAAATGCTGATGTCCTTCTCTTTATGTCTGTGGAGAGCTGGAATGCTTTATAAGCATTAACCCCTCAGTTTAATTCCAAAGACTTTCATATCTTTGATATGTAAACTGGCTGGATTTTATCACTGTAAATTGTGTTGAGCACAGATATTCTTGGGTTCATTGGGTTCTTTATATTCATTGTGATAAATAATCCTATTTTTTCTTTACCCTTGTGGATTGCTGATGCTCCAGTTCTACTGAGTCAGATTACATTAAGTCCCCTCAGCACCCAAGAAAAAAGACTTTACTGAGGAAAAACCTACAACAGCTCCTGTACTGGAGGTTTTCACCAGAAATAAAGCTGTTATGCATTTTATCCTGTTATCTATTCATTAGAAGTGATGAATACATGCAAGTTTGCATGTACATTATTGCGTACTTTTCAATTAATTGAAATTTTAGTTGTGATGATGCAACAAAAGAGACAAAACCCTACAATCAGAAATGTCTATTTCAATCAGTTGCTATTAAATTTTTCCACTGCAGACTTGCTGCTCAACCACTTTTGCACATTTTTTAGCTTAGAGTAATGGTTGAAATTTAACTACAAGAGGAGTTAAATTTCTCTAGTCTGGATTTAATTGACCGGAATTTTTTGAAGCAGGATTGTTCTTTCTAATCAGAAAGCAAAATTTTGGAAAAGAAATCCACACAGCTGGGACTTTCACAGATAGACCAGCTGATTTCTCAGACTAAAACAAAATGAGAATGAATGAGAAAAAGGAGGTTAAAACCAGAAATGAATAACATTCTTATTGGATGGACATCAAAGAAAAAGCCAATCAGCATAATAGTGTGACTCTGGATTAAAGGACACGAGAAAGGCAAAGATAGAGAAGATAATAGCTGGGAAAAAGCAAATAAGTTTAAGGTAAGCAAATTGGTGGAAAATGGCTTAGTTGGATGGCTGATGGCCTCCCCAGCCTTTAGGGCCCAGATTTTCTGGCTTGTCAGTGGGAGAGGACAGTAGAAATGGCTGCTCCGGATAATTGATCTGGCCTCTGGCGTCGGCCTCAATCTCCTTTGAACTGCAGAGGAAGGAAGAATGTCTCTGGTGGGTTAATAATCAGGGGCAGTCTGCAAAAAAAGGAAAAAGAAAATCCTTAATCAAATGTTTTCTCTTTAAGTCAAGATTAAGGTGTCATTCTTGTTCAGTTAGAAATGAATAACCGATTTACCTTTTTGATTTGACTAGAAAAAGGTCTGTTTTGTTTGTCTTGGGACAGACTCAACTATTGCACCACAGTTTATACTTCAAGATCTGTCATCAGTGTCTGGATGATTCATTATGGAAGAAATTATACTCACCATTAGTCTGATCAGCATTGGAATCAGGATTATTAAAACAATTACTCATTGGGTTATACAAAAAGGATAAAGTTTAATGCCTGCGACCATAAAAATTTTCCTGATTCCTTTTTGTTGAATCATATCTTAAAATAGTTCCATTCCCTTAAAATAAATATATCTGTATTTATTTAGAAGTACCTTTGAAATGTGACTCATTTTATAGTAAATATATACAAGTATTGCATTTCAACCATCTATGAAAACTAAAACACAACCTGACCAGAAATGACAAATATCAAAACATATTCAGTTACAAAGAAATTAAGTTTTAAATTTTGAACTAAGTTAACTGCAGGGTGTGTACTTAATGAAGACACGTGGTTTTATTGTCCGTTGTTGTTCACGTGCGTCATATTTACTGAATACTAGTGAATTCAACGCACCCAGCCAGAACCTTTTTGTTTGTGGAAAAAAATACAACTAATTGTGTTTGAAAAACTTTAATTGTTGCATTTCATCTAATTAATTCATCAAAATGAAGACATTAAAGTCCTGACCCTTAAAAATGCATTATCGGAAAAGTAAATTGTCACAAGGGCCAGTTTTTTAGCCAGTTCTAGTTTGGATTTGATCAATCTTCTGTCAGCCAAAGTACCAAATCTCTTGAGGAGAACATTTTTTTCCTTTCTAAGGCATTATTGCAGAAGTACTAAAGTACTAATCATTTTTCAAGTCAAGTAAGAACAGATCAGATCTTCTGTTTACATTACACATTTTGCAGTAGCATGAACATATTCACCCAGGAATCCGTAAAAATACTGCAACTAAGGCAGAAATGATTGTGTTTCCATGGCGACACAGTGTTTATGGATTTTCGGTCTTGGCAAAAGCATGAAAGGTGCCGCTGGTATCCTGTCTTCATTGTAGCTGACTTAGAATCATCAAATCAAAGTGCAGTGGAAATATAAAGAGGCAGTTATCTGTCTAAAAGTTTCTTCTGGGAAATGTTCCAATAATAATGACTCATAAATACTTTATTTACTTTATTTTGTGCTTCTTTCTTTCATTAAATATTAAACAGGAGGCTGAAGTTTAGGATACAGAGCAAGAAATCCTCAAGTCACAGCAAGCTTCTTATGTAGATCCTAAGGGGAAACACAGTGTCCTTCTGGACAGTTGTCCATCTCTAATCTGTGTAGTTGGGAGTTTCTTTTTGTAACCTGTACATTTACAGTTGGAAGGGATGCTAAAACTCCTTCACTTGTTTTACAATTGAGAGGATTTCCTATTTTATTGGTTTGATCCAATATTAATTTTTCCATGTATGGAAGCTTTGGGTTCCAAGTGAAGTGACTCAGGCAGCCGCTGGGACTTGACTTTTCTGCACTGTTATGGCTTTTTACATGCCTGGAGTGCAAGGTTGGACGTCTGAGCTGAGTCCAGTTAAGAGGGGCAATTTCCCAATCTGGCATTTAGTGTTCTGTATACTCTGCCAAACAAACACATGTAAGCTCCCACCAGCTTACATGTGTTTGCTCCCACCATTCACAAACTTGCAAACTGGGGGAGAAAATTTTCAGCATGAGTTCCGATTTGGATACGATCAGCATCCAGGTTTGTTGTGGACTGCGTACATAATCAGTGGTGTGACATCTAAAGGCTTCCTGAATCCCTCATTACCGTGGCACTCGGTAATCATTCTAACACTCAGCTTCGTCACTCCTCCAAAGTCTCACCCAGTTTGTAACAGCCTGCCTGATTGTGCCATTGGTTGCTGTTTACACATGTGCTCAAACACCATCTCCACACTTGTTGATACTGAAACCTTTTTTTTTTTTGCCCAGTGTCTTGATTTCAGTTTTTTTTTTTGCCTTGAATTCTCACATTTAGTTAATGCACTTGCAACCACAGCTGTTTGTATATGCGGGGTTATTCTTAAACAGAACCAGCGAAGGATATACAGCTGGTTGTAAACATGAAGTTTGAAGGTGGAGGGTCGGTGTTCTCTCCCTGCTGTTTGTTTACAGGAGCTTTCCCTGCTCACTCCGGGGCCGAAAGATGAATGATGGATGCAGACAATTTGAGGAAGAGAGCACTTCTCCTTTAATAGAAATAAAGGCAGGGGTTCCTCCTCAGAGGTAGCTAAATGTTATAAGAGGACCAGGATTGTAGAAACATTTCCTTGCAGTGTTGTAAAGAGAGTTTCCAAGGAATTACTGAAAAGTTGAACCAGGCATCACAAACTTCTTGATGAACTTTTGTTTTCTTAAATATTACAATCATAAACTTCTGGTAATCTCCGTGTACTATTCAAATTTTTATAATTAATAAGCCTGACATTTCTAATCCAAAACATTGACTATAACTCTTGTCACCAAGATGCAGTGTAGGTGACTAGGCAGATCTTTTTAAGAATAAACATCTGGTAAGCATCTCCAAAAAACATGGATACATGCAGTCGTAAATATTTACATACTTGTAAACAAAATTTTTAGAACAAAACAGCTGACTAACCACTTTTAAAAATAAAACTCTTGCCGTTTGTACTGAGCTTAAATTTCAAAAGGTACACCAGGTACAGTACGTGCTGATGGTTTTAGGATCAACATGATGGAGTTACACCGGACGGTCTCACTGGATTGTGTGCTTTGCAGAAATAAAACCATTGGGCTACTCCCACGATTTGTCATTTTGACTTTTACATGATTGATGTGTCATAATTCTGCACCAGACTAGGCAGATAAATCTAGACGTAAATAATTGCTTAAAATTGTAGTTGCGAAATAACAAAATAAGTTTTGGCTGTGTGTGTAACTTATTAGAGAACAATTATAGCCATTTTCACCAATAAAGGGAGATCATTTGTAGAAAGGAGATTTTCTTAGTATTCAATTTCTTCAGTTGTACTGAGCTCCTCTAGTTGGGGTCAGAGGTATGGTGTGAATTAAGTTTTTGTTAAGGTTTGAGTTAGGGATATACTTGTAAAGGTCCAGGTTATGGAAAATGTCTGGGTTAAGGCAGCAGCTAAAAACATTGGAAGTTAATACAAAATTTTTGAGCCAATAAAAAGTACAAAGATTTTTTTTATGTGTGAATCTCGTCTTACTGCAGCTGGCTTTCTGGATGAAGATGGAACATTGATGCAGTGTCCAACACACACAACTAGGCTGACATGGTGCCCATTTGTGCTTTTCTTGGTTAAATTTTATATTAAAATGAGAAAAAGAAAGATAAAATGTTATAATCGTAAAGTCTTGCAGGGAAATTTAAAGGTAAAGGTAAATGTTTACTTGCATATGAAATAGAACTTTTGTTTTTAAATGTGGATATTTTTGTCATGTATCAAGCACACTGAGCAGTACATTTTTTTTCTCTTAAAATGTTTTTTTTTCTTCAAAATTTTAAATTGAAATGTTCTGTTTCATTTTATAATTGAAGTGAAGTTAACACCTATTTTGTATTGTAATATAAAACATTTTTTTTGTTTAATTACAACAGTGGCCGTATAACCAAAATATGGGCAGCTTGCAACGGTTGAACGACCATGCAACAAAAAGGATTTGCTACAAATGGGAATTGATTTTTACCCATTTCCCAGAAAGCCATGCTGCACACAGAGGTCCTAAGGGTAACAATGTTGTGAAGTGTTTGCTGTGTTTTTACGCTCGCTGTCATGGGAGTGTGTTTCACACACCGGATAACCCAGAGAGAGGCAGGAACTGGGAAAGCACTGTGACCTCTGTGGAGGCAGAGGTCATTGTATGTGTCAAAAGACACTAGAGACAAATTGTGAGTGTTTCAGATTCCAGGCAAACAAAAGACCAAAGATGCTTGGAATTTAATCGCTCTTGATTTCACCAACTGTAATCCCTCCTGCTGTGCACCTGACCTTTTAACACCTTTATGTTTGCCCTTTCAAACGATCTCTCTGTAATGATTTCTCTTCAGTGGAGCTCATATGTGGTGAGAAACTGCACCTTGTAAATCCAAATGCTCTCTGGGTACTCACCCCTAAAGACCTACAGACAACCTTAATTGGGATTGTTCTAAGTTCTTTGCTGCTGTTTTGGTTTTTAAATTGCTTCAAATAGGCCTTCCGGAATTCAGTCCTCCTCATTTAAGTCATCCACTTCATAAAAAGCCAACACAACCACATCCTCACCCAGTTGTTTACAGGATTGAAGAACCAAGTTAGAGCATAACAGTTTGATAGTTGTCTAGGATGTGAGCACATCTGCCTCTCCAGATGTATTATCTAATTATTGTGAACAATTTTCAAAATTAGGCCATAACTTTAAAAGCGAACACATACCGTGCCTGGTGTGAAGACGGTTAAGCTCCCCTCCTCGAAGTCTGTTTACAGAGTAAAGCTTTAAAACCACCTGTAGGAACCAGCATATGTGAAGGAAAACCTCCCTCCCTTATCTACAGTATTTCAGCCCTGTTCATGGCTGCTGTAATTTTCCCTCAGACCCAGAGGAGCCATATATTGAGCTATCTGTTTCATTTGACACGGAGGAACATTTTTGTTAAAACAGGAGTTGGGTTTCATTGGCTTGCGCCACAAAGAAATTTAAGCCGCAGTGAAACCTAACTACGTTTTAAGCTGTAAAAGCAAGGCTAAAAATTGTACAGTTTACTTATTTAGACGTTTTACGTCTGTTTTGGAAAGCATGTATTTAATTTTATGTGACAGGAAAAGGATGCAAGGGATAATGGGCATGCCCAGTCTAATTTAGGAACTTCACCAACGTTGTAACTTTTGACATTTTCTTTTACATTTTTTCCCCCCCTCGTCACTCTTCCATTCAGGCTGGATCACTGTTTCCTTTGGTTTGGTCCCTGGTTTCGCTTCTCCTTGTAGGATTTTTACCTCACCCAAACTATTGTCTCCACTAATCCCTTGCTTTGAAGTCTTTATTTGATGGTTTCTGAAGCTTTGATTGTCCTCTAGCTTTGAGATTGCATGGCAGGTACGCTTAGCCTTTACAAAGCTACAGCTCTTGATGACAACACTGCTATGGAGGAACTCGAGTGTTATTAGATACAGTTTGGCAAACACAGTAATAGCATGCTCACAGGTTTCTGGCTTATACAAACTATCTTTATTTGTGTAACTTTTCCTCTTTGAATCCTATGACTGTCACCGTTAAATGAAAATGAATAAGGATAATTAAAAGGACCCAACTTTAGATATTGCGAAACTTGTAAACAGCTTTATCCTGTAAATCCTCTGGCAATCCCTTTATTTCCAATAATTTAACTCAGATCACAGTGAGCCTTTTCAAACCTGCTCAGAGAGCTTCAGTGCTCCTGAACAGAACATAAATTCCACTTGGTGAGCATTTTATGGTATAGTTAATTCATTTTACTGTAGCAAGTGGTTTATTTGTGTTTGTTATGGTAGACTGTGCCATTGTTGGTATTATTGGTTAACTGCATTTGACCAAAGCTCACATTTTCTCACCTTCCTCAAAAAGTGGCCTATGATTTGTCAAAAGGGATATTTAGCAAAACACCTCTTTGTTGCCAAAAGACAAGTTTAGGCAAAAAACAGTTATTACTAAAGTGACAATTCGGAGTTCCATAATGCTGCGCTCATGGTGTGCAGCATGCTTTAATTACAGCAATGCAACTAATCAAGCTAGCGATACTAAAGAATCCACCTTACTTCAGATTGTTTGTTGCCTTTTTCGGTAGACGCTTTCACGCAGATAAGAGTGTTAATGTGGAATCCAGCTTTTCCTTTCTAGATGAGTCAATCTCCTTGAATTCATTTGCTGAACTGAAGCTATAAACCTTGGGATTCATTATTTGTTCATACCAAGATGTTTTTCTTTGTTCTAAATTCTTGGCTTGTAGTTGTCAAGCTGGAGAGCTAAATGTTCTTGCAGTCTTTCTACAGATGACGCTCATTAATCTAGGCTTAACGTTCTAAGCAGAAAACTATGTTGGTGTCACATTCTTGTGGGTAATAAAACCTAAATGTGGGTTTATCCTCATGACTTTCTTTTTTTAAATTTAATCAGGAAAAAATCCATCACATCACACACCTTGGTGATATGCAGATATGAAAAAAACATTAGGACATCCTATAAGCCGTCATTTTTCTAAAGTATTTTAACAATTAATTACTAGAATAAAGCTATAAAAACTGACGGGTATATGTGAAATTGAAAGGAAATCTGCAATAGAATAAACGTGAGGCTCTATGTTATACGTTTCAATCCAGGGATGGAAGTACAGCGATAACTCATCAAGCTAGCGATGCTGAAGTATCACCTTAATTCAGCAAAGGTTAAAGTTGATTGCTCCTTGGCCTGGCAAATTGTAATAAAATCAGTTTACCAAGTGCCTAAGATTCCCATCCCTCATCGGCACTTGGTATTTTAAAGAAATCCCTCATATAGAACATGTTTCAGTGGAGAGGCTAGGACTCTAGCCAGATGCCCCTGCTCCCCTGCTCATGTTCTCTCCACTCCTTTATCCAACATTTTTTTATCACTTAAGCAAATTCACCAAACTCTCTCCATTTCCTCTAATTTGTCTGCCAGGTTTCTTTACTCTAAAGTCTCATATGGTATCGCAGGGATTTGGGGGCAGTTTTGGTCTGGAATCTGAGTGCTGCTGAGTGGAATCAGTGTGTGTGGTGTGTTGCTCCTGTTGTCTGGCCAGACACCATACACTGTACGTCCAAAACCATTCTACCTGGGATTTATCGTCAGGTGTTGTCTGTCAGGTTATACAAATGAACTAGTCATTAGAAATGATGGGGGCATTTACTACCTGTAATAGTTTTTAGTCATTATTTATACACAATGGTGACATTTTATATCAGTTAATAGAAATATTGAGCATAATGTGATTCTAAATTAACTTTAATTCATGCAGTTTATCACATTGTGCATGGCTGCTCCTCTGTCTCTCTCATGTTTGAGTGCGGTGTGTGGACGATTGTGGCTCTGTGGATAGAGTCATTGTCTTGTGATCGGAAAGTTGCAGGTTCGATTCCTACTTCCTCCTGCCACATGTCGATGTGCCCCTGGGCAAGGCACCTAATCCAAAATTGCCTACCAAGCTCTGTATCAATGTATAAATGTGTGAGTGTTAGAGTGCAAATGGGTGAATGTGGCTTTAGTGTAAAGCACTTTGAGTGGTCAAAAATGATTAGATAAAGCGCTATATAAGTTCAGTCCATTTACCATTTACATTCAGCTCAACTTTCTGAGCTGAATTTTTACTGTCATATGTAAAGCAATATTTTGATATTTTTTTGTTTGTCTTTTAGAAAGTAGAACACAGAGGAAGATGGAAGCCTAGAAGTGACAGGGCAAAAAAATGGAAGCAGGTGAGGAAGTTGCCAGGGATCTGAGATGAGGCCTCAAAATGATTGTCATGTCAGGAGAGTTCACATGTTTCCACTTTGTTGTGTAACCAATAGTTAAATGTTTTTAAATGTAGTTATCACTAACTGATAGTGTACTGTTATGTTTTGGTTATTAGCTTGTTCTCTACATTATATGAAATTCAATAATTACATTTTCTTATGTTCAGAATGCAAAGATAGTGATGAAGATGAGAAAAGGGATAATCTACATGATTGTCAAGAAGAAGGTGAGGAATAGAAGAGTGATGAGGTAAAAACACTGTTGCCTGAGTTATTGAGATCATAGGAGATTGTCAGTGTTCATTCAACCAGTGTCAGATCAGCTGAGTACAAAAACTATCCTTTCAGAGTACGACATGTTTAACTGACTGGAATTATCAGTGGTAAGTCATACATATGTCACAGATAAAAAAATAAACGGATAAGATTTGAAGAAAATGGGTAAGTTAAACTATACTTCTGCAAATGGTTACATGAAACAACCACTAGGCGGCAATATGTGTGGCAACCGTTTTATTGAACATTACTCCTGCAGTGTCTGTCACCATAGAGATTCTGTAGCATCGATTCGAGAACACGGCAGATCATTTATCAACAGAAGCTTCCTGAGGCAGTGGTCAGTATGTACTGTAAATGTACTAAAATTTTCCAGTCATTTTAAATTTTGTTGGGGGGGATCTTGTATTGGCTACATTCACACTGCAGGCTTTAATGCTAAATTCTGATTGTTATTTTTTTTGTCTTGTGTTTTTGTGAATTCTGAGTTGGAAAAATAAAGAAACTTGTCATTGAATTGAATTCTGGCACCAATCGAGCTCAAATGGTGTTTTGACTCCAATCATCCTTCCATCTGGTGTTTTTACTTTCCTCGGTGGGGCAGATGTCTCTTTATCTTTATACCTGAACACAGCCGTTCCATTAACACAGTACAGAGTCGTCTGTACAGAGGATCCTAGGTCACAATTTTAAATTGTCTCTTGTAGGGCTGCGCTGACTGCAGTTTTCTGGTTGATAACTGTTCTTTAAAAATCCTGACCAGCCAATGCCAATATTGGACGATACCATTTTTCTTGTCTGAAATGTCACTTAAAATGGCAAGAAAGTTGCCGAGTTGGTAACAGTGAGATGACTGTTGTTAACTGCAACAGTGCATGAGTGGTTCAATCTGTCAAAACCTCTCTCACAGCAGAGGAGAAGAGGACACTGGGTAATTTTTAGACCTTTGTTGAAGTAGATGAAAACAGTGAATAAGATCGGCTTCCCATGCAAGCATCGGCCAATCACCCATCTCCCAAAATTAAGGAAATTGGCACCAATACATCAACTGGCCAGTAAATCTGTGCACCCCTAATCTCTTATGTAAAAGAAGCAAATAACATATTTTCCGGAATATAAGGCGCACCTAAAAGCCTTAAATTTTCTCAAAAATCAGCAGTGCGCCTTATGTGTGCACTGAATTCCAAAATCTGTCCCTGACGGGGACGTAAAGTGTACAGTACGTATGTTGGCAGCGATAAACCAACCAGAGGACATTATGTAATCCGTAAAGTACGTCAGCAGCAATAAACCGATCAGATAATTGTTGTCCGAGTTCTGCAGTATTCACCTCTGGTAAAAACTGGATAGGTTTTTCCAGGCATCACCATTGCGACTCCATTCGCGCCCATCTCATCTGTGAAAAAGGAAGTGCAGCAAACTAATTCGGAGTTTGCCATCGTTCTGGGAGAATTAACAAAAGAACTCCATCCGCTGAACATTGGTGTAAACAGGCCGTTCAAAAAGAAGTTTCAAGCGGCGTGGGAGCGATGGATGACAGACTGCAAATACACGTTTACTAAGACGGGAAGGCAGCGCCGGGCGAGTTACGCCACCATGTGTATATGGATTGTGGATGCCTGGGTTAATGTGTCTGCCTTTACTATTGTCCGAGCTTTCGCGAAAGCTGACATCGTTGCTGAACAGCCACCTGGCAACGAGACTTACTCCGACAATGATGAGAGGGGAACCTGGCATGTTTGATGGCGAAATTGCCCAGCTGCTCAATTCAGACACAGAAGAGGAGGGCTTTAATGGATTTGTGGAAAAAAAATAACGTGAGTGTGTTGTTACATAGTCGAGTAAAGTTCAACTAAACTTACTGTTTTATTTCCGTTACCTTTTTTTTTTGTTGACCGTATGTTGTAGAATGCGTCTTATAATCCAGTGCGCCTTTCTACGTGAAGTAAACATTGTTTTCCCTTCCAAAACTACGCTTACTTCACCTTAATCCTGTTTGTGTCTTGAGAATTAACAACCTGCAGCTTTTTCCCCAAAACACTTCATAACACTACTTTTACTTCAGATTTTTTATTTTATTTTATTTATTTTTATACATCTCCTTCCCTGATAACAACACTGAACCATTCTATTCTAAATGTCCCCATAATTCTGAAAACCACCTGTACCTTTGCTTTTAAGTCTTCAAAAAGATTTCCGCCCCGTGATATTTGTCTGTGTACGTTGGGTCATTACTCTGTAGAGCTTACGGGTTTGTGTTGTCATGAGTTTCTCTCCTTCCTAGAATAAAGGGGGAAAAAAAGCATCATCACTCTCTTTACTCAGTGCACACAGACATTTAAGTAGTGCAGCTAAAGAGATTCCTGGCAAACACAAGCTGTGTTGACAGGAGAGATGAGCTGCTGTTCCTGTTGCAGCTCGCAAAAGGCTCAGAGCTGGGCGCACATTCAAAGTGAAGCCACAAAGTCAGCAGACTTGTTGCTACTGCCTGTGTTAACCACCATACACACACGCGCGCGCGCACACACACACACACACACACACACACACACACACACACACACACACACACACTTTCTCTCTTTTCAGGAGACGTACAGTGTTGTATCAAAGGTGACACGGTGGGTTCTCGGTTGTTTGAACAGGTGATTCCCATTTACATGTGCTTACTTTATTAGCTTTTTGCCTGTAGGAATCCACATCATCAGGAAAGATGATCACACAGTACCGGATTGTTCCCAGCTCCTTTCCCTGGGCTGCAACAGATTTGACAACTAAACTTACATTTGATTTAAAAAGAATAAAAAAAATCATTAAAAAGATGTTAAAATGAAGAGCCAGTGAAATTATCACCAAAGCACCTGCTAGTGGTTATGTGTTGGCCAGTTAAGGGTTCGAAAATAAAAAAGGTTTTAAAAAGTTACAATTTTAAAATGGCTGAAATGTTTAATTCCTGTGGTTTAAAGTCACTAAAGGAGGTTCCAGAAAAAATTTTGTATATGTACATGTATATGTGTGTATATTATATATACATGTGTGGATATGTATCCATATGTGTATGTGTACATATGTGTGTAGAGATGTGTATAGGTAGATATATATCCATCATCCATTCATATCCTCTTTGGCTCTGCAGAGACAGAGGACCGACTGACAGAACCGCCCACCAGGTCTTGTCTGCACGTGTGCCGTCACCAATAGTCTCCCACTGTTGCCAACTTAGTAACTTTTTCACTGTATTTAGATACTTTTATGACAACCAAAAAAAAACACCAAAATTGAAATAAACAGTTCAGTATTTTAAAAGATTGGTAATTGGCCAGAAAACTGGAATTGTTGTACGCTGAATTTCTAGTCATATTGAGAACTCAAAAAGGTTTTACACAGTAATTGGTACTTTCAGTCTTTTTGTCTGTTTTGCTTTTTGCTATACGTTTTAGATATGTGTAACAGATCAGGGTAAATATTGTTTTCAAGTTTCTGCTCTGTGAGAAAATCTGTAAAATCTTATGTGAACAAGCCTGAATTTGATTGATTGGTTGTATTTGATTTCACTAAACTGATAGTGTTATAAAAATTAATTAGATTGAGGTTGATAGCCAAATTGAAAAATTGTGCAGCTGTATATCATCAACCTGAAGTGGTTGGTATGCATTATATATTCAATGACTGTCACCTTCCTAAAATAATAGTCAGTCATTTTTTGCCATAAGTGTCTCCGGCTACAAAAATTACCACCGATCTTTGCCCACGAAAAAAAAAAAATAAATAAAATCACTTTTGGCAAAAAAAAATTGCTTTGACCATTATTTATATCCAAGAAGCAAAGCATTCTTTTTTTCATTTTAGAAATCAGTCCCGAGCCAAATTCAGAATAATAAAATCCTACTGAGATCAGTTCATATTTAGCAATCAGTTTAGACATGACAAATACCAGGTGATATTTAAATTTGCGAGCAACATCAAAAGGTATAGTTTTAGAAGAATGGGAATACATTACTTATTATTCCTGAGCACTTTTCTTAGTCTACTAAACTTTTAAAGGATGTTTCTGTATTTTAGTAACTTCTAAAGCCTCCAGGACGTTGGCAACCCCCTCAGACTGCTAGACCTATTTTCCGACTGCTCACAATTACCGATGCCCTGTGTGTCCTCTGTCCTTACCAGAAATGGCCAGAAAGCCATTTCCTTAATGAGTAGTAGAAAGACCTTGGCTCCTGCTTAGCTTCTGTGCTTTATGTCAGTTCTACATAGGTAAGTGTGCTGTCATGTTTTCTCAGTGAACATTATCGCCTGTCTACAGTTGAGTCATGTTTCCATTAATTTGTCTGGCTGGGACAAAAAGTAGTCTACCACTGATGTTCTAAATGACTAATGTACAATATTCTATTTTTCTCCCGTTTCCTTTTCAACAATCAAGAGTCGTATGGATGGCTTCTGGAAGTCTGTAGCCCAGCATGTGCCTCGGAAGCCAGCTGAAATGAGGATCCTCAACCCTTACTTCATCCAGGAGGCTGCATTCCAGTTCATAGGCCTGCCATTCAACAATGGTTTAATGGGCAAAGGGGTAAGATGCTCAAAGTGCCAGATAGACATCTTTTCACAGTTGTAACACTTCTGTTAATTGGATACTTGAAGTATTTGTGTCCCTTTCAAGGGCTGAACCTATATGCTCAGAGTGGTCATAATTTGAAAAGTCATCAAACTAGCAAAAGAAGGGCAAAGGGGAGCATTCGCAGCGTCAGTCAACTCATTCTAGGTAGTTAGTAAAAGTTGGGAATGAAACTGCACCAACAACCACTAAAGGAAACGTCGAGCGCAACTTCCTCCTTCATGAAATGTAAACAAAAATGGTGTTGCGTCAGATTTTAGTTGTAAGATTTATTTTTACGTGGGCCTTTACTTCCTCGTCACTCCATGTCTGACCTCAAGCCATTTCTCCTGCTAACACTAGACAGACATGCGTTTGTTTTGGTTGTATTTACCCAGAATGCCCTGTGCTATAGTCGGCTTCCTGGTGTTGGAGCGGTATCCGGTCCGCTTGGCGTTCACATATGCATTGGAAGTGCACCAGAGTTCACTTAAACCAAATGGAGACCTGGTTTTTAGGTAGGCCACACTTTGTTTTGTTGTTTTTTTTAGTCCCTGTCAGAGTTTGATTCCGCATTCACGCCTCCAAAAACAAACCGGACTTCATAGGTAAATGAGTTAGAGTTTGATTAAAATGGATTAAACAGGGTCGGTGTGAATGGACCCTTAAGAGTTAGATACAGACACTGATGGAAAAACCCATGAAGGGAATTTTGTTACTCGGTGATATCTACTTTACCTTGTAACTCAACAATATGAGTTTTGCTGTTATGGCCCACAGCAATATTCACCAATATATATTTATTTTTATATGCACATCAGTAACCTTTCGACATCTTTAAAGAAATTACCACACTGCTGACTTCACCTCTGCTTCCGGTAAACTCCCCACAGTCCTTCTCTGCACCCTGTCATGTTACCAAACACGTGATCAATCTCCTCCCCTCCAGAACAAAACGACAACCAGATTCAAATAAAATCCAGTTTTATTTACCATACTGATGCTAATAGGTGTTTAAAAAAATCACTAATACAGGCTCATACCAATATTAGTGCCATTGTTACTAATAAAGGAAGTGATTTTTAGCCAACATTTTTATTCACAAAAATAAATTTAGCTTAGTGGATAAAAGTATGAAGAAATGTAATTTGTCAAATAAGTTTTTCTTTAGTTAGTTATGATTATTTTTAAAAAAATTTGTTTATTTCTTCTGCACTTCGATATTTTTAATTGATTTCCTGTATTTGTTGGGGGGGGAGGGGTTCCCAGAAGATGTTAGACACATAATCATGTCTTACATTTGAGTAACACTTTCAGCTACCGTATTTTCCGGACTATAAAGAACACCTCACTATAAGCCGCACCCACAAAGTATAAAATAAAATAAAATTAAAAAAATTGCAACGTACATATGTAAGCCGCACCGGATTATAAGCTGCTGGTATCTCAGCTGCTCAAGGATGCAGCAGAGAGGGCTGCATCCTTAATAAATCAGCCCTGCGTCTCCAACACTGAACCATGGATTTGTTTACGCCAAGCTTACATGCAGCTGGTATCGCTCTGTACTCCCAGATCGATAGCCTTCAACTTAAAAGTGGCATCATATGAACGTGTTCATGTTGTTTCCATGGTCAGGGGGTATGGGTTTGAAAACATTTCTCCGTCATGCCTGCTGCTAGCATGTGCTTGTTCTAAATGAATATCAGCACTTTGATTTCCAATTTTGACTTCCAATGATTCACTTCCTGCTATAGAGGCCCGTTGTGGTTGAAAAAGAAAAAAAAAAATCCACAGAAAAGCTGCACCGGGCTATAAGCCGCATGGTTCAAAGTGTGGGGGAAAAGTAGCGGCTTATAGTCCGAAAAATATGGTACTTTGAGGAAAGATTGTACAAGAAGTTTCAGGGGGAAATTTCATGTTAAATGCACTGTTCTCTTCTAAATGCAGTAAGTGTATTTTGCTTCCAAACTCAGTGAAGAATTGTTTAAATAATTGTGGGTTCAGAGTTGACCGAAATCATTTTAATGATATTTCTTTTCTTGTTAGAATTGTAGCATATGTTGCATTTGCAGATGCTTGTGTGTGCTCTGCAGGAGGATATTGTTAGAGAATTAGAGGCAGCATGAGGAGCGTATCACCCTAACTCTGCCCTGTGGGGCCACCACAACACCCCTACATGAACCTCACTCTGCTACATGTGTTGAACATGTGGCTTTATGCTTGTGTGTGTGTGTGTGTGTGTGTGTGTGTGTGTGTGTGTGTGTGTGTGTGTGTGTGTGTGTGTGTGTGTGTGTGTGTGAGAGAAAGGAGGAGATAATGAGTTTGTGTTTGCACGTTTGTGTGTTTGTACACTTCAGGCTGCAGACTTATGCGATCTGGCACATTTTGTTTTCCCCAGTAACACTTCCCAATTTCTCCTCTAAACCCTGTAGTAAGTGTTTATGGACATGGAAATTAATGAGGAGATCTATTTGTTCTGCATGTGTTTGATGTTGAGTGTGTGTGTAAAATAATCGCCATTTGAACACGCAGTAGGAGGTTAGCCAGCTGTTGGTCCAGCTCCACCAACCCTGAGGGCTGCAAATCAGGGTAATGATTTAAATAGGACCTCCTTGCACTCTTTCTGCTCCACCTGCATGTTTTAGTCCAAGGCCTATGTTTCTGGGTTTTTTTGTTGCTTCTCCCCACCCCCCCACCCCCCTCCTTCATCCAGTGTCCACTCCCTCAATCATGCACACAAAACATGTGTAGAGCCAGGATCTCTGGCAGCCCAGGGCGGTTAGGAAGCACACTTCAAGCTTGTACATCACTGTGTTGATGGGGGGTGGAGGTGAGGGACGGCGGGTGGGAGTGTGGGGGCTTCAGGGGTCACATCTTTAAGGTAATAGTTAATCACCAAGTCCTCAAATTCAGTTAGCAGCAGTGGAGCAGAACAAAGCCAGGAGTCCACAGCAGGCACAGAAGCATATCTAGCTGCTTGATTAAGGCAGAAATCATTGTCATAATTTTTAGTCTAAATGAAAGCAGAAAGTTTTTATTAATCTTTCACTTTGCTATGAGTGAAACTAAAGCTGCCACAGCCTGACTGCAATTTCCTTTCAACAAAGCAGCGAAGGCATACTGCTCCGAAACACTGGGACTTTCTGAGCTCAATGCACACGTCTGAACTAAAGTTGTAATTTTGAGAAACAACCCAAAAAGAAAAAAAATGCTTTATCTCAGTTATCTAGATGTCATAATTAGAATTGAACATAAGAAGTCATAATTGCTCTGGCTTACAACCAGATGTGGTTATGTGGTGGCTAGTCCGCCTGTTTGCTTGCAGGATTTATGACTGATTTGCATGAAAATATTCCTCAGGGGGCCGAGTGGAGCGGGGTGTGTGTGATTAACTTTTGATGACGGTCCAGATCATGATCTGGGGATTTTTTTGTACTTTTCCAGCCTTAGTGAAGGCATGCAGTTTGCATGTTATCGTGTGTGTCTGTGCATGTGTGTCTTTCTCTATGCCTGTGCTGTAACCACTTCTCTGTTTTTACTGCAGAACATTCCAACTTTGGGAACAGTTGCCATAACCATGGCGCTGCATAACTGTGACGAGGTGGCGGTGGCTGGCTTTGGCTACGACATGACTGCTCCTCAAGCACCTCTGCACTACTATGAGAGCGTCAAGATGTCTGCCATTAAAGAGGTGAGTTACATCTCCGCTACCATTTTTATTCTGAACATGACAGAATTATTTGATTTAAATCATGGGAAAATGGGAAGGCATATTACTTCTCAACAGAGTCTGCAACCTTTCCAATCCAAAGAGCCATCTTATCCCTCAGTCCAGCTAGATAAAACCTGTTTAGACCAACTAATGTTAAATGAGCTGTTGGAAAAAGACAAAATAAATGTGTCATCTCTAAAGAACCACCATGTTATTTCTATTTTTAGGTTTTAAATGATGAAAAGTATAAACATTTGCCAAAAAAAAGCATTGTTTTTAAAATTTAAATTTTTAACCTAATGAAATGTTAAATATTACTGGCACATTTAGTCATTCTATTGTGAAAATGTAACGCAATAATTCTATGAAAAAACTAGAAGCTGATAAAACCTACATTTATGTTTAACAACTATAGCATAAAACAATCTTGTTGATTCTTTATCATCTTTAGCAAAGCAATTGAAGTAATAACTTTTATTAAAAATGTTTTTAGCTTGTTTTGTTAAAACTGTATGTTGGGACAGTATAACAAGAGATGAACAAACAAATCAGTTAAGCAATGTGCAAGCTTTTGTATTTAAATAATGCAGTCAAAAATGTAAACCAATAGTCATGCACACATTTTATTAAAAAAGATCAAATAAAAAAATAAAATTCAGATCATAATAAATGAGTAGATCTGCATACCAGGAATGGACTCCTGTGGAAAAGCACCGTAAGATTCCTTAAATGGGCAACTTTCTTACCAGTCTGAATGATGAATTGAACTTTATGATGAATTGAACTCTGTTTGATATCTAGGTTTAGTTGGAATATATTTTTGGATTGATTTTTTTAATTATTATTTTAAGTGAGATGGCATATTGTAAATTTGTGCTATATTAATAAACTGAATTGAATTTGAAAGAATCTGTGAGATACAGGATATTTCAGCTTAGCTTGTCTGTGTGTTGTGGTATTGGTCTAAATTTATGGGGATCCTGAGGGCAAAAAGCTATTAAAGTTAAGATTAACTAGTTAATGTTTCATAAACTTGATGTTTTTCTTTTAGATCATTTTTGTTCAATTTCAGTTGAAGGTTGATCTAAGTTTGTTCATAATATAACATTGAAATGATGAAATTCACTGGAAATCATGAACTAGTCCTGTAGTCCTGATGGGGAAACTTTTAGCCTTATTTTCCCAGTGCTTACAAATCATTCAGAAATTCTTTAATCAGTTGCCCAATTTTTTTTGTGTTTACAAATTCCCAAATGTTTCAAAGATGTTGGTGTTAGAAGAAACTTGTATGCAACCAATCGATTTTTTTGAAAGATCAGTGATCAGACAGAAAATTGCAATGGGTGCCGCCCTCACCACTGTGCGTGTGACATACATTCCATTCATCTGAATTATTTTGTTCAGGCCATAAGTTTTAACTTTGAAGCTTTATATCCACCATACTGGAGCTGCCCAGGTTTGGTGCTGCTGATCAGAGGAGAAATCCTAAAAACGTAGTTATCAGATTTTTTTTTCCTCACTGATGTCTTTATTTCTTTGTATTACTACCTTTTAGACATTCAGACAAAGCTAACAGGTTAATTGAATAACGAGTTAATAAATTCCACAATGGCAAATCTGATATCAGTTTTCTAATGAAATGAAAAATAGCAACAGATGGAATAATTTCCCGGGGATCTTCCATCAGCCTTTATAACATCGTGTGTCGTTTGATCACTCTGAACACAATCAGCCAGTGTTTCTCTGCATGTTTACACTGGGATGCAGGGGAATCGGAGATGTCACCCATGTGCTGATGAGTGTAAACATGAGCTCAGTATGATGATAACCTTTGTCTAAACTCCCCGTGAACCTTTGGCATTTATTATCGTCGTCTTCATCAACACTGTCATCATCTGCCACAGGAGGCTAAATAATGGGAGCGCCTTTGTTTGGAAGCTGAAAAGCCAAACTTGCAGCCACTCAGTGGGGTTATTATTTGCTCCTAAGGAACCACACAGCTGTGAAACCATCTGCGTACAATGGAGCTGTTTGTCACAGAGGGCGATATTCCTGACCCAAATATCGGGATCCCACTTACTTCATCAAACGGCGATAAGAAAATGTTCAATACTTGAGCTTTGACTCTGCGGTACCAAATGGATGCCATGTGGAGAACATGTTTGATCCACAAGCTTCTGGAATCAGTTCATAGTTGATACAAAGTCACTTTCCAGTTCATCCAGCTGTTTCAAAACAAATGATGTGTATCAGTGTAAAAGGTGATTAGATCAGTTTTCTGTCATCAAGCTGCACCACCCTTCACTGTTCCTTCATCCCTCTTTGCTCTCTAAGCATTTAGCCTCAAAGCAAGGCCCTTTTACCTTATTAAAATGTCATAATTCTTTTTCTTATTTTAAAAAGAGATTATACCCAAACAAATAATTCTAGAATAAAAGCAAAAACATCTCATCACTGCACTTCATAAGTGAAATAACATTTACTTCTATTAGTTTTCTCTCTAAACCTGATCATTGATGTGATAACAGCAGATTTTCTTCAGCATACAGCAGAGGAGCCATGTGAAGCAGAGAGCGCAGCAGATTGTGTTGCTTTTCAACACGTTCAAATAAACAAGCTCCACCTTTGGATTACTCATAAGTAATTTATGTGAAAGAAAAATTATGTTTATACAGGATTTTAGTAGTGGTGGGACTTCATTAAAAATTATTAATCACATTTTAATTGAAAACTAAATATTGACAAAATAAGCAACATTTTCAATTCAACAACCCTTTTTGTTGCTAAACTATTTCACAAAAGGACATATGAGCTCAACAACAAAGATGCTTATTGTTTTTATCTGTTATTTGGGTCATTTTTAACCATCAGATTGATGCAAAGTGAGGTTATACCCATTCAGCTTTCAAGTATTTCAGGAACCCTGGATTATTATATGGGGAAAATACTACTTTAGAAATGTAGAGTGTGGACGTTGACATTAGTGCTGGGGACGTCCGTTCTGCTGCTACATGTTTAGCAATGAGATGCTATTTTATGCTTGAACAGTGTCACTGACAGACTAACCTCTTTTAGCACAACTTGAGCACATTAGTCTGGACGAAGTTTGTGTGTCAGATTTATAGACGTACCATATCGAGCCAATAGAACAGTTCCAGCCCGAATCTTAAAAAAATAATAATAATCAACCCAAAATTCAGTGATGCATCACTCACTCTGTATCCCATGACCAAACATATCCCACATGACCAAACCCTCCCTCCATGAACACAAACGCCAAGAACATGGAAATAAATATCAGTTGGTAATGTCAGGCTTACTAATCAGTATGGTACCGATATGTTAAAAAATGACTAACATCTATGTATTCATGTTCATAATGTTCATGCCAATAAGTTGTGCTTCAGTTGTCCATAGTTGAGTGGTTAGTTTTATTTGTGCCTCAGAAAAAAAACATAAAACATAGTTCTGACTGAAGAAAAAATAAAGACTTCACTATGGTGAAGTTCAGAAATTATCCTGTGTAATAATGTGAAAACGTACCGAGACCTTGAGAAAAATCTGCTGCCACCTACCAGAAATATGATGATGAAACGAGTGTGTACATTTCAACAAGACAGTGATCCCAAACACACCGCCAAGGAAACTCTTCAGAGACAGAAAATACAGTTGCTAGGATGGCTCAGTCAATCACCTGACTTGAATCCAATTGAAAAGCTATGGGAAGAACTTAAAATGAGAGTTTGTAGCAGAGGCCTACGGAACCTTCCAGATTTAAAGACTGTGTGGAGTAATGGGCTAAAATTACACCTGAGATATCCATGCTGAGCGTTTCTACATGCAGGAGGCGTAACCAACAAAAGCTTTTGTACAAAGTATTAAATATGTATCAGTAGGTTTGTTCAGCAATTTTCCCCTCTGTTATTTTACACTTAACTTCATTTTTGAAGTTATTTGTTTTGTTTTCTTTCTCTGCATGGATTACAGGGGTTGTTACCAACTCGTGGTGAACATTGCATGTCAATAGCATCTTTAGTAATGTTTTTTACTATGACAAATTGCAATGTGTTGGATACTTACTTTACCTGTTGTACATAGAAATCCCCACATCATGAAAAAATGGGAATAATGAAATGCTAAGCTAAACCAGAGAATTGTAGTTTAAGGGATGTTCAGAAATTGGTCACCTTCCTTCTGGACTTGTGATGCTGTATCCACCTAAATCTCTTTCTTGACTTTTTCCCCTTGCAGTCTTGGACACACAATATAGCCAAGGAGAAGGAGTTCCTCCGCAAGCTGGTAAAGGCCAACGTTATCACAGATCTCACCAAAGGTATCTGAGTTTACACCCAACTCCAGCTGCCTTCCGCCATTTCTGTCGGAACAACGAACTGAAAGCTGGATTGACTCAAGAAGCAGAGAACTGATCCCCCCCTTCCCCCATAAGCCAGACCTGCTCACTGCCGGGGGGTAAAAGGGGTAACTATCAAAGAAGTTTCTAAGAGTTTTGTTGAAAGATGCACTCGTGCCTTCAGAACCAAAGACCAGGCTGCAGGAGGATTGGATCTGCCTGGCACCTGTTGAAGTATTGCTGTGCTGGGCCCATCACTATAAAATATCACACACCTGAAACGGAATGGTAACAGTGAGAGGACAGCTGAAGGAATGAAGCGAAACTGAACAACGTGTGGGTTGAGTATTAGCAGTGCCAAATGTACCTCGCAAAGGGGAGAAGACTCCCCCTCTCCTGTTTTGTCTGAATGTATTCTCTCTGTAAATATCAAAGATTTGTACTGTGCTTTTTACTAAGCTGCAGTAGCTCCATGATCACATCCTCCTCATCATCTATTCATCCTTTTCTGTGTTCAAGTGTAAGTCCTTCGAATCCCACTGGCATCACACTACCTGCTGCGTAAAGTGGCAAAATTATAACGGAAGGCATAGTGAGAAGTATGGACTAGGGGTTTCACAGCTTCATGTTTGTTAAATCTGATGTCGGTTTGGTAAAACTTGAGTTGACGTCGACTGATCACTGTGACGTCATAGAGAACACAAGAAAAAGGCTTCACATTAGACTGGCAGTAAGCTAGTAAAGCTTACTGCCAGTCTTGGACACACAACATATCCAAGGAGGAGGACTGCAGGAATATTTGTCAATATTCACAGCAGATATTGACAAAAGACCACTTAGACAGAAGTTTATTATGATGAATTAAAGTATCAAAAAAAACAGAACATCATCTCGAACTTCTTCGGCGGCAGCAGAGCAGAGCTGCTGTCAGTCACTGTGGCAGCATCTCTGCTAGTACAGATGAGCAGGATAATAATCTTGAATAGTTGCACATAAAGGATGTTCCAACCTACACAGACGTCCATGTTCAGATATTACAAACTACATTTATTACAAACAAATCACTGTTTCTAATGAATTTACAGTTTAAATCATTGCGCCCACCTGCTGCTCCTCCACCTCAATGTGCAGCAAGATCCTCCAGTTACTCAGGGCAGCAGCTCTCTGACTTTGCAGGATGAACCAGCACATAGACAACAGCAAGGATAGACTGTCAGATCCTCAGAATGCAGCTTGAACTACGTCTCCAGGTGTTCTGACAGTATTTTTCTAAGCGTAAAACCATTTATTTTAAAGGTTTTATTGGCTCTAGTGGCCTTTATTTGATAGTGAATTGACAGGAAAGTGGGTAATGAGAGAAGGGGAACACATGCTGCAAAGGTCATCAGACTGGGAATCGAACCTGCAATGGCTGCGTCGAGGACTAAGGCAGAGGTTCCCAAACTGTGGGCCTCCATATGTAGGTTGTGGTTAACTCCTGCACCACCACTTCACCCGGTACAAACATTTTTTTTAAGAACAAACAAAAGGGGCAGATGACATGTGGCAAGGAACCGAAGACGGGAGTTGAACTCTGGACAGCCGCCGTCTGCGGCCTCTGTATACGGACTGTCTGCTCTAATCACAGCACCATGCGACGGCCTTATTCCAGTACCTCTGTGTTAAATCAGTTTGGATTGTATTTTTATGCAATTCAAACTATCTGACAAACTCACCCGATTCCTCATCTTTCTTCTTCTTAGAAGTGTCAGTTTTGTCACGTGATTGCGATGAGTCGACTAGCCACATAAAAGGAACATGGCAGAGTAAGGAATCAACTAGTTGGTGCAACCCCTAGTTTTGACCTTTTGCAGCTATGTCACCTCATTGTGTTGAGACACCATGACGGATATAGAAAGTGAGAGATGGGAGCAATGAACAGAGTTATGATTGTTTTTCCAAGTTTTTTTGCCAGCATAGCAAAAAAAAAAAAAAACTTGTCTTTTACTTGTTCTAGTCGAGCTAAGTTTGGATTTCCTTCTTGTCAGTTTGTTATGCTTATGCTCAGCATTCTGACCATTTTTATAGTGAAACCCACAACATGAACATGATATTAGGGTACAAACTATGTTTTTTCCACAAACTTTACAGGAGTTACCATGTGGGTAGGTTGTTTTGATGTCCGTCATGGCGGAGTGTTACCCTTTCTGAAGAGCATGTCGTCACATGCAAAGGATCAGTTATTCAAAGACAAAAGTTCGGAAACTGAAGTAAATTCATATCCATGTTTTTCATCTCTGAATTGAACCAGAAACCTGAACATTTCTCACTCTCAAGGACAAGTCTGTTCTTATTGGAAGACCCTTCCTGTTGCAGCAGATTCATTATTTAAAAGAATTCTCTGTCACTCCTCCAGAGCATTTAGCCTATACATATATATATATATATATTATCTACTTTTAGCCACATATCTGAAAGGTTAGATGCCATCAACATCCAATACTGAAGAGTTATCACTAAGCACTAAGGTAGATCTTTGTTTAATGAAGAAACTGTAACGATATCTATTATGATTTGATTCATTTCTTCATCACTGCATCAGCTGTAAGCGTTCCCAACCGGATCAGTCAGAGCTCCACCCTGATCACTAATAAGATGCATGTTTCAACTCCCCTACTGCTGCAGGCTTTGTGTTCTTTATTAAATGTTAAAATCTTGGGTTGTAGAAAATAAATATATATCTATTTTTTGTTGTTGTTGGGTTGATTTTGATTATTTATTTTGTTACCAAATCCCCTTTCCGTGGTCACAGGTTGACCTGCTTCCTGCTACAAGTGAATACGAGCAGCTTTGAGTTTGGGGAATCTCGATTCCTGACTGTGCTTCCTGAAGACACTTGGTGTGATCTGTTGGAGACGCAGCGTTCTGATGGAACCTGTGTCCGTTCCAGCTGCACTAGAGAGAAAAATTGAAGGAATCTGAGGTTGATGGAGCTCCAATTGACTCAGTACTGATCTGTGCATCCTGGCAGGTTCTGCTCCACCTCAGTATTTTAAAAGAAACTGTCATGTTGTCGAAATCAAACATTCTTTTTTTGTTTCCGCTGAACGTCTATAATTGTTTTGTTTGTTTGAATGCTTTAATCAGCTTACACGGCATGTCAGGACTGCTTTTATAAAGCAGTCTCTGTTTTCAGGTTTCAGCTGGTGTTCGGTACATCATTTACATCACCTCAGATTGTCTCCTCTCAAACATTATCTCTTGCTACATCTGTTGTCTGAATATTTTGTTCAGTTTCATGCAGGCAGTCTACTCTGTGGCGTTTGGTGGAGGTCCTGGATTGGACTGTTTAGAACAAAGGTGCATCAACAGATGACCTTTGAACTGTCACAGTGCCATCATCAGGGACCGCAGTTGACTCGGTCTGTGAGGCTTGAATGGGGCGGAGCGCTTGGCATATCTGCAGCAGGTCTGTTGTTGAACTGGCGGTGTCTTTAATTCGTATGTTACAAATTGAAGCTCTGCAAACAGGGTTTCTGTTTTGTGCCTTTTTATAGATGGAAACAGGAGCAGGAGGAATGAGAACAGGTCAGAGTTCAGACTCCTGGGTATTGACTCTAATTGGAGTAGGATCAGTCTGACATGTTCCCTAAAACCAGCTAAACGTCCATCACCATCTGCAATGCTCTGACCTCTTAAGAGTTGGCTTTTCCCAATATCAAATTATGGAGGAGTTTTTATGAATTGAATCTGAATCACCCCTTCATTGTCCCCCAACCACTCATGGATTGTCTGTAATGAGGTGGAATGTATTTGCTTGATTTTTAAATTTTTCTTCTGATCATTATATTTATAAATCTTTATTTTTCAACATTGCAGCATAAGTGGAAAGTGACAAATCAAGTATTTCTCTTTTTGTACAGTTATACAGTTCTGTATAACAGCTTTAAACAGTTCAATAAATAAGTTCAAACACATCTCAGCATGTTTGTGTCTTTATGCTTCGCAAAATTGTTCTGAAATCGTGAAATACTCACATTTTGTCAGAAACCTTT
Organism: Micropoecilia bifurca; assembly: GCA_903067075.1. Taxonomy (NCBI): domain Eukaryota; kingdom Metazoa; phylum Chordata; class Actinopteri; order Cyprinodontiformes; family Poeciliidae; genus Micropoecilia; species Micropoecilia bifurca. The sequence continues at coordinate 29,836 of CAEGAF010130344.1, forward strand.
AGGTATTGGAGTGGAATTTTAGGACATTTTTTTCATATTTTGTTTTGTTTCAATCACAAACATCCATATGTTCTGATGTGATTGGATGTGATAAATCAGCACAGTAGTGCATAGTTGTAAAGTGGAGACCAAAATCTAAAGATTGATCATTTGTATTCAGTCCCACCGGGTCAGTACTGTGCAGAAACATCTTTTGCTGTAATTCCAGCTGTAAGACTTTTGAAATGTATTTCTACTCACTTTGCACGTCCAGAGACAGTATTTGGAAGGAGGAATTGACCACTGCTAAAGTTCAAGCTTCAGTTGAGTCTTCTTCCAGATCATCAATTTTTTTTCTGGACCACTTTGAAGGGTCATACAATGCAAAACAGTTCTAGTGCCTAAAAATATTATCCTGTACTTTTCTGGCAATAAGTTAGATTTTTTGGTACCTGGAAAACAATCCTTGTCAAAACATTTCCAAAAATAACAAATCAGTGAGTACTGCCCATCATCTGGTAACTCCAGGGCAGCTCTGCTCACTTCATCATTTGTGCAATGGCTGCTGGAAAAGGCAAAAGTGTTTAGTTGTTGACTTACCATCCAGAAACCACTGCTGCATCCTTGATGCTTGTGAAGGAGACTCTACTTCTTCCACTTTGGGTCTGACTCGTTGTCAAAGATTTATACAGGTCTACCACTGTGCATCTCTATGCAGCCATTTACATGTGAATAAAGCACCAGTATAAACACTGAGTTGGGGTTGTGGCCCGCAACAGCTTATATTCTGGTCCCAGCAAATTCAAAATACAAGTAACTGCAAAACTCGACAGTATATGGTTGGAGGCGCTCGGTCCTGTTGGTTTGGTAGACGAGGATAGGATCACGCCTGCCCCATACATCAAAACAAATTCATTATAATAAAAATCTTCTACAAAAGAAAATTCACTTCAATATGTTAGGTAACAATTACCCACATTTTCTGGTGCCCCCAACTAGGAAGTGCTTGGCAATTATAACAACCTTTATATTTTTGGAGTGAAATCAAACTTTGAGGCTTTGCCATGTCCCTTCAACAAGCACAAAAGTCAGAATTTTCATAAATGTATATCTCCAGTACCTTATGTGCAATCTGATCAATTTTCAAGCCAAAAAAATCAAAACCTCTAAGATTTCAACCAAATAGATGCTATGAATGACCAAAATGTGTCGAAATTCCAAGTTCATCCATGGTGGATGTCCCCCCGTTTGTTGTAGACGGTGGGTGTAAGACTTCAGAAGTTCTACAAGTGTGTCTAGTTTCATATATCCATGATAAAGAATGTTTTGAATGGTGCTGTGGGGCACTAGGTATTTCTCTTTAAATACTTTAAATTTTCAGCAGGTCTGATGTGTTTTACAACATTCAGTGAGTTTTTGTTTAGGCCTCCAAAAAAACCAACTAATTTGTGGAAGGAATAAAAAAACACTGCAGTTACAACAGATCTTCACAACGCACCTGAAAACCTCAGCTGCTGACCTTCCACTATATACTTGCTCACTACTTTGTGTATGTCCACCACAAAGACAATAATACCAAAAGCATCCATTAATGCTTGTGGTTATGACACAAAGTGGAAATGTTCAAAGGGGCAAAACTATCGGTTTGTGTAAGGACTTTGAACTTCTCCTGTGTGTTCTGGCTCCTTTCTGCCGTGTGTCATCTATCTGACTGCTTGAGGCCATCACATCTTTTGCAGAGAGTGTGGGCTGTAGCTGGACAGCCTCATGGCTGTCAGTCTGTTTCAGAGGTGACAAACTGCAGGAAGCTCCGTGACGACGGAGCGATGGGTCGAGCAGCTCAGAGAAATCCAACCTGCACTGCTAGGAGAAATAATTTTGAAGTTCTACACAGACTCGGCTTCCATCTTCAGGTCTTCTTCCACACCTCTCACCCTGTTCTTCACAAACATTCCTCCTCCTTTCCTCATAATCCCTCATTGTGTTGTTTTCGATCTCTGGTTTTCTCAAGGCCCAGTAGCATCTTGTTTTACTGAAAGCCACACGGAACCATCTGGGATTGTTTTACTCAATAAACAGAAGGGAACATCATTCTGCAGACTTGAAACTTTCACCAGCCTGCTGCATCATGAGGAACCAACCGGACTGTACAGAGAGAGAAAGCTGACCAGCTGCAGACAACTGTTTTGGAAGTGAGCGGACAGGACACAGAGGACTCCTAAAGCACCTCTGGACCGTCCCATCCTGCCGTTAATGGGGTGCCAGAAATGTTCAGCCCCAACAAAGTCACGCCTCACCGCTTGCCGCAACCACCAGGCTCCGGCTTCACTGACCTGACAGATTTCCTGAGCTCCACAGGGCGGGATCGAATGCTCGCTCCCTGCAGCAGCACAGTATTTGCCACCTGGGATCTCCCCGAGGCAGCTGGCCAGGCCGGCTGGCTGGAGGCGCTCGGTCCCGTTAGTCTGGTAGACGGGGGTAGAAACACGCCTGCACCTCCTCAGCCGGTGAGCCTGTTATTCTCTACGACAGGTTTCCCCCTCCTGCCCCACCTCTTCTCAGAAGGGCTGGAACTGAGGGGCCACGACCTCCGGGCCTGAAATTGAAACTGCTCGTAAAAAGAGTTGGGAAGGGAAAAGAAAACACCCACCAAAATAATCCAACAGACCTTATTATTTTCTTTGACTCAGTTTACCTGTTTCTGGATCAGCTGAGATGATCAGTTTACCTCCTTTACATGCAGCTCACCTACAGGCCCATCTTGTGTCTGCAGCAACTCAACCGAATGAATATTTATTACTTAAAACAATGTTGATGTCTTTGTCTGCCAAAGACAAACCTAAGGTTCAATGCTGGCAGAATTATTTAATTAACATGTTTTAAAGGGGCATGATTGTGTATTTTCTAGACATAGTTCACATCCTCTAACATGACTGCTACCCTGTGTACAAAACCAGGTTCATAAAAACATGGATGAGAGACTTTGGTGTGGAGGAACTTGGCTGGTCAGCATACAATCCTGTCCTCTACTTGAAGAAACACATTTACAGTTAATTGGAGGAAGCTGTGAGGTCCAACCTCAGTGTCTGACCTCACATATGTGCTTCTGGAAGAATGGACAGAAATACATTTCCATAAACACTTAAACTGGAGAAATCTTTCCAGACACGTTGAAGGTGTCCAAAATCCCGTGGTGGACTGAGCTCCTTCTCTGAGCTGCAGTTTCCAAGCTACTGACACAGAGCAGCCGTCCGCCATGACTCCCCCACTCAGCTCCTTCAGACTGGCCAGTAGCAATTAGCAAAAGAGGAACTTCTCATCTGCTGAGCTCATTTCAGCTACTTCTCAAAGAGAAGCTGGTAAAAAAAAAACCCGTTGTTAAAGCCTTAATAAAGGAGCCATGTTGTGATTACTTTTTGAAGGCGGAGTTTCACAAAGAGTAGGAGTTTTTAAAGAGACAGACAGAGGCCCAATTTCAAGATATTAAATTACAAGCATAATAACTATGGTTTACGATAATGAGGATTAAGTTGTTAATGTGCTGCTCCGGTTGGACAACAACTTCAGGCTACACTCCACCATTACCATCCATGTTTACTTCCGCAAACACTGATAATTGTTGCAGGGTGTTGTTGAGGTTAGCAACACACTGAGCATGCTCACTATGTGTGACATCACCACACCCTCTACTGCGCATGCGGGACACTTTGATTGTTTGTGGTTCACACAAATCGCATACAAGTCACAAAATATGTTAAATGTGAAGAACCACGCAGGAAAAGTGAATTTCAGTGTGAACATAGCCATAGTTACTTGATTGTGCTATAAAAAGGCTTTGTGTAAAATATAAAATATTGCCCTTTAAAGATTTCACATCACATCTGGAGGAGCAAAGTTTTTCTTGCTCCTTTCTATCCTTCCTCCAGCATCACCAACATCTCCGCCACACTTTTCCCACATATCCACCCTGACCTCTACTTGGATGGATCAGGCCGCCCAAGAGGCCCGAACCTGCTCCCTGTATCTATAGAAACCACTGTGCGCATCCCAAGAGGTAAGAGAACATTTCGGAATGCAGAGTGAAGTTTCACCAGATGCACAGAGAAAACACAAGTCCCACAATCACAATTCCAAGTCCAATTCTTTATTCTTAAAAGGAAATGAAACATTCCTCCCCCGGCTGTTATGTTGCCGTTGCCTGCCAGAGAGGCGGCCTGTTCTGGCTCCCTGTGTGTGGCTGTGTGCATGCATGTGTGTTGCTTGCATGGGGTTAACTGTGGGTGTAGGAACAGTGTCACGGTGCAAATCCCTTTCAGAGAGACGAACAAGTTCCCCAGCATGGCTCAGAGTGTCGCATGACGGCAGAACCCTTCACACCAGCTCACACACTTCATCCATTTCTGCTTCCCTGAAATTCTGCCATCTGCTCTTTGAGGCAGCTTATTAGGAGAACTTTCAATGATTTGAAATCCTTTATAAAAGAGAACTTTAAAGCTGAAGTATGTAACTAATAGAAAATATGTTACAATTTCATTAAAACTGTCACAGTGTCATGAGACAAATAATTGGTGAAATGATGGATCCACCTCCTCCTTCAGCTACTTTTGCCGCCTGAATGATTGCACCAATAAAGAAGAGGAGGGTCTTAGCGCTGTCAATCAACCTTGTGTACTCACAGCTGAAAGTGCTTATGGCAGAGAAACAACTTGAGGTTACAGAAAAACTGTTTGTCCAAAGGCCATGGTAGCCTTAGCATTTACAACAAGCTCTGCTAGCTGCAGCATAGCAAAGAACAATGGAGGGGAGGGAGAGATGGGGATGAGCAGCCACACACAGAGTGATTTACAGCCCTAAGACCTGCCTCCTGACTCTGATTGGCTGTTTCTAGTTGACACTGAGAGAAGACGGAGGAGCGCTGTCATGGTGACAGTTTTAACAAACATGCAAAAATTACATACCACATCTTCAAGTCGCATCAGTTGGACTTCAGCGTTTAGGTTTGAAATTATCTAAATTGACCTTGAAGCGTTGCTAAAGTGGTAGAATGGTCCGACCTTCGTAGGCTGTTTTTGCACTCATCCTCATTATCTAAGCGAACATTCCTGCATGTCAGCCACCTCAGCTGTGTGCATTGTTGCATTGTTGCTTGCTACTATTATTAGTGGCGTGGAAGAGAGCAGGGAACCTCCCTGCATTTGTCTGTGCCTCAGCACAGAGAGTGGGCCTGGAGAAGGCGGCTGAGGAGCTGTTTACTCAGCCTTTGTGCCTCCATGTTTGCCCAGCAGGGAGTGCCGGGGCTCAAAGGCCCTAACATGTGGTCCGTCTGTGGGTGGGTGCTCAGAGAAGAGAGAGCAGAGATGTATGGGACGAGCCGTAAAGGTGGCCGGCCCGGCGTGTGACACTTTCCTGCTCCCTTCGTCCATCCTTCAGGTTCCATGGTAGGTGTTGGGGTCAGAGGTCAAAATGCCTGCTCTCAGTTCTTTACATAGATGGAAAGTATCATTTATATACCAAGGTGAAAAAGCATTTTCTTAGTTTGTAAATCTGAATCTTTAGGTCAAGTTGGTACTTTCATTACTTTTCAGCTTTCCAATAAATTGGAGAATTATTGAAAAGTCCCATTTATTTCAGGAACCTTATCACTAAGTGAAACACATTACACTGATTAATTAAACACAGATGAATGTTTGAAAGCTTTTATTTCTGATAATTCTGATGATTTTCAGCTATTAAAAATAATATTTAAAATTAAAATATTACACCAATAACACAAAAACCTGGGCTTATTGAAAAGTTTGTTTAATACCTTATTAAAAGGTGCTTTAAAAAAATCTGAAAAGTGCGGCATGAATATGTAAAAAATCCCACTGAGTCAATAATCTATTGAACTGCTTTGTTTAGAATAAATCAGATTGAATGGAGAGCATCTGTAGAAATCAGATTCTCAACTGGACTTTGATTAGACCATTCTATGTCATCACCACTGTTTTGATTAAAACTAGCGTTATCCAAAGTTTATCTTTAAAGGTTTTTTCTTGACAGTTTTGATGTTTATTTGTCTCCGCGTCAGAATCAAGCGGTCGGTTAACTAAGCCATTTGGAACTGCGGTGTTGAAACAGGATCACATTTAAAATATTCACCACACCGACCCTGGAGGAGCAGAGCTGGGGAAACCTCAGATGTGAACCATCCCACAACCCTGGCTTCATTTTCAGGCTTGTCCTGCTGGATGTTGACACTTCGCCCCTGTCTTAAGTCTTCTTAGCTTCGAACAACTTTTCTCCCAGAACTCACCTGCATTAGGTTCCATTAACTCTCATCAGCTTCCCTTTCACTGATGAGGAAAATCCTCCTTCTGCCATATTTCACACTTTAACCTACAGGCCAGAAAGTTAGAATTTGATCTCACCTGTTCAGTTCACCTTCTTCCACATAGTTGCTGTGTCATGAGCTGTGGTTTGGTAATCTGCATCAACCAGGACTTTTTTTATGCTTTTTGTCCAGATTTGCAGAGCACATGACCAACATTTCTTTTTTCTTTGGCATTCTGAGTTGTTGATTTCTGCATGTCCTCTGGTGTTACCATGGGCCTCTTCTCTGATTCTCACTCAGTGAAGGTCAACATCCTTGTCTTGGTATGAAGTGGCTCCATCCTGTCCAGATGACGGATTGAACAAAGCTCAGTGAGGTGTTGGAAACCTACTTTAAACTTCTCCATAGCTTCACTGACCTGTCTGCTGTGGGGTTGGTTTGCATGATGCTGTTTGTTCTCAAATGTTCTTCACTAAATGGCTGGATTCACACTGACCACAGTGAAGTTAAATGTATTAGTACAGCACATTTTAGCAACAAGGCAGTTCAAAGTGCTTTGCATTATAAAAACACCTCAATACAAAGACATAAAAAACATAATGCAGTCATTGATTATGAAACAACCAATAAACTTCACATTAGACAAATTTTATCATCAAAATCACCAAGCAAATATACATCAAACATAATTAAAGTGTCCAGTTATTATTAATGAAAGAAAACTAAGCAAAAATTCAGTGTTTTGACTGTTCTGTAGATTTCTGGAAGCTTGTTCCAGATTTGTGGTTCATAGAAGCTGAATGCTGCTTCTTGTTCAGTTATTTATAAACTACCAACAGTATTTTAAAGTCTATTCTCTCAGTGAAAGACTTTAGAACTGGGTGATCTGCTCTATTTTCCTGGTTTTAGTCAGAACACCAGCAGCAGCGTTCTGGATCAGCTGCAGCTGGAGGATCTTTTTTTTTTCAGCCAGACCTGAGAAAATCCTCCTGCAGTAATCAATGCAACTAAAGATAAACAATGAGTGTCTCTAGATCTCGCTGAGACATTAGTCCTCTAATCCTGGAGATGTTCTTCAGGTGATAGAAGGCCGACTTTATGTGACTTTGAAGGTTCAGGTCAGAGTCCATCACTACAACCAACACATGGGAGACTTTATTCATTACTCATTGGGTGACTTTTGAAGGCAGAGTTTCATTTGGGGGTATCAGGGTGGAAAAAAGTATGCAACCGTTTCCCGGATTTATTGTAGAGACGTTTAACGTGCTGCTCCTTCTCGGAACTCCTCCTGAAGTGTGTTCCAAGTATCCAGAGCCCGCCATCCGTTTGGGGCCTTGAGTCTATCAGGAGTCTAAACGAGCAGCTGAGAAAACAGTCAACAACAGACCCAGAGCGTTTAAAATGGATGCAGCAACGACCACCGTTCAGTCTGGAGGTTTCGGCTCAGCCCTGCACAACGCACACAAACACGCGGGCGCGCGCGTTTGATCCTTGGAACGCGCACAGGGTCCATCCCGCAACGCGCTCGCGCGTGCGGAAGCCAACGAGCTGTACATTTATCCAGATTGAGAGTATAAACAGTGAAGGACAGATGTCTGCTGGCAGATTCTTGAACGAAACGCTTCCTGACTGGTCGGCGTGACAGCTGGGGGGGGGGGGGGGGGGGGGCGGGGGGGGGGGGGGGGGCCGGGGGGGGGGGGGGGCGGGGGGGGGGGGGGGGGGGGGGGGGGG
>CAEGAF010130349.1:0-11750 GCA_903067075.1 Micropoecilia bifurca
CCCCCCCCCCCCCCCCCCCCGCCCGCCCCCCCCCCCCCCCCCCCCCCCCCCCCCCCCCCCCCCCCCCCCCCCCCCCCAAGAAAGCTCAACTGGTGAAGCTCGGTCTGTATGGGAATGATGGGATGTCGAGGACGAAGATCTTGTCCGACCCGCAGCTCTGAGGATTGATTTCCTTACAGCAACTTTACGCAGCGCGCACAGCTGAGAGTGAAGCCTGGTTTGCTGTGGAGTCTCCGGTCGACCATCCGGTTCTCCTCCATTCATTCACACTGACTGGCCTCTCAAAATGACTCGATGTACTTTGTCGCTCTAGTGGCCAAGAGCGGAGGTTCATTCAGGTTATACACTTCTACCTACTGAACATTCAGTTATATTCACTATTTCTTATTAAATATAAAAGGGGGGAAATGGTGAACCTTTGAACTTCACTGTCATGCCAAAATCACCACACATTTAAAATCAATTAAAACCCCTTAGGGCCTTGTGAGGATGGATAATTGGAGAAGGTCCTAATGACCTACAGATTGTGAACAGGTGATGACGATCCTCTGGTTGGCTGGAAGACATAGTGACCAATTTAAAAAACATAATAAAAGGTAGGCTAAGAACAAGTATCCCACTGTAAATATTTGACTTATTTACAAAATAAAAATAAAATTAAAAATGAACAGTTTAAATAGTTAGTATTTAAACTGTTTTATATTTTGCTTACCTGTAAAAGGTATCAATCAACACATTACATGTTTTTATTTAAATAATCTTATTTTTTTATGTTTTCATTTAGATCTAATTTGTCTGTAAACTTATTGTTTTACTTGTATATTTAGCTATTTGTAGTTTATCTTTAGTTTTCAACATTGCAGAAAAGAAAGTGGAGGTCAGCACAAAAAAACAAAATTAAACAGAGCAATGATGGAACAAGGTTAATATTGGGGTTCATAATTTAAAAACATACCACAGAAGATGGGGGTTGTTATCTACGGATTTTTTCCGTTAAAATAAATTTGACCCAGAAAATCTAAAGCTTCAAATGCATCATTAAAAGGGTAAATATGACTAAATGTATGGAACTCTGTCAGGAGAACTTTACTGTTTCTCTTGTTGATTTTTAATTCCACCATAACCATCCAACTGAAGTTGACTCACAATAACAAATTGTAATTCCTGACATAATAGTTGCTAGAATTTAAAATCACCCTTATTTTGAATATGCAGTACTCAAAACAATAATCAGTCTGTGCTTGGAAATTGAACAAATGGATATTTGTCATATTCATTTAATTTTAATGACACGCCTGCAGCTGGATTTTCAATCTGGTTTGCATAAAATCTTTGTGGAAAATGTGAGGCTGACAAAGCCAAAACAAAGGCTCCTCCAAAATGCATTTGTGCTTGCCCATCCTCAATAAAGGAGCGGTGAATAGTAAACAAAGAGAAGCGAGGGGGCAGATGGGGCTGTTCAAACAGTCCACTTATATTAGCAATTCTGTGCTGAGTGCTTGTTTCATCCCAGTTATTTTCAAGACAACAAAATAAAAGTCTCAGCTTCCTTCTAAAAAGGACCATGCAGGACTGTTCTACATTAATATTTCAGAGTGGCGTCTCAACTCCTTTTCTTGTGGCTTTCCTGCCCTTCAGGCCTAGTTTGAGTCAGTTAATGTATGCTGCAGTTTAAAAGCAACAGAACCAAAATATCTGCTGCCTCCTTCAGGAGGAAGTGAGAATAACTGCGTCTCGCTTCCTACACATTTTCCTTGTCGAAATTCAGTGATTTCCAAATCTTGCAAGACTTAAAAACACCTGATCAACTGTGAAATATGGATGTGGCCGCATCATGTTGTGGGGCAGATGGGCAGCAGGAGGGACTGGAACACTTCAGAAAATAGATGACATCAATAAGAAAGAACCTCTGACCATTCTGGCATATAACCAGTTTGGTAAACCTGTGTGACTTAAAATAGGAGATATTTTGTCTGTTTGATATGAGACAGAGAAAATTTGTGTTTTTATACACAGTACAGAAATATCTGGTTTTAACTATAAAATATGATCTCTTCTAACAAGCTGGATGACTGATCCAAAATAATAAGGACAAAGTCTCAGCAGAAAGGTTATTTTTTTGTTTATTATGTGGCAGGTTTTTAAGATCAGGAATGTGGCAAACAAAAACTAAAAGAAGGTATCATGTTATACATCAGTGTCCATGAGATACGCAGCAGCTTATAACTCCTTTCCAGAGGTACAGTAGACAACTGTAATTCTGTTATCCAAGCACCTGAATTTGCCAGAGATAATGTTCACTATAAAAGATTGCAGTGAACGCCTCCTGCAGGGCAACACAACTTCAGTTCTGCACATTCACAGCTCAGCGACGACCAGTCTGATTCAAGACAAGTCAAGAAATGTAAAGGCTAATAAACTGATTCTGTCCGGTCACTTTGCTCCCATCAGACTGGGCCTCATCAGGCCCTTGAAGACTCGTATCTTCCCTGCACCAGTCAGATCGAAGCTGTAGTCTGCAGTGACATATGGCATCTCGCCCTCAAAGCCGGGCTGAAATTGAGAAACACGGATCAGATAAAACAAATACAGACAAGCATGCGTTACTTTGATAAGTACGTTGAATGAACCGGCGGCAGACCTGTTCAATTAGGATGCACGAAGGCAAAGAAATCGCCCCCAAGAGGAGGCAGTTGACCTTTCTGAGGACGGAGGGATCTACAGAAGTCAGCAAGAAGTACAGACCTCGTGCCGTGTCAATACCTCGAAGAATGCCTGGAAGATATGACACAGCCTAAGCCTTCAACTTCTATTGATTTGTCAAAAACAGAAGCGCCAAATGAGATCGAATGTAAAAAGTCAAGATAGAAAACATACCGAACCCCACACATGGGCAAAGCGTCGACTGGGACAGGATGACAGGCCCTCCTTTGCTTGTTACTTTCTCTGCCAAGCAGCAGAGTCCCACCAGACTGGCGTTGATGGCGTAAAACATGTGAGAGGGAGCCACCTCACAGTGGATGACACCCAAAGCCACTGCTGTGTGAGGTACCTGCAGGAGAGTCAACAACTGTTTAGCATCTACAAACAAAAAGTGGTAAAAAGGAAACAAAACCTTTCATTGTTATTGTGATGCGCAAGACAAACTGATCCGATCTGTATGACATTGTAAAATATTGTAAATTTAACTTGTGTGTCCAAAATCAGACAGATCAACACTGATCTTAACGGACTGGTGCATCTCTAATAATTTACCTGGTATGGGGTGAGGGTGTGCAGTGGTCTAACTGGTCCAGGGTCATCAGAGTGCAGCTGACTCAGGTAACCCAGCAACGACAACTCTCTCTGCTCATTCGACCTCTGGTGTTTTCTGTAAAACACATGGAGAGGTTACTGAGCCGCCTCGACATGTTCCCCCCCCGTCGCTCCGTGTAGAATTTACATTGTACTTACGACGTCCCTTGACGCGCCACGCCTTCAAACTCTGACTGTACCCTGAGGTGTGTGTACGTTTTGGGGGGACAGTGGCTCTCGGTGAACTCGTCCAGGGCGGTCTGAGTGGTCGGGTGCGTCTGATAACCCTGTGCCATCCTCAGAAAGTCCGGCGTGAGGGAAGGACACTGGGTGGAGGCTCCATGGCTGAGCTGGACGAGGTGAGTGACGGGCAGGAAGCGGATCAGGTCCACCAGCAGTTGGAAACCAAATCCTGCAAATACACTGTGGTTTTAATGTGGCTAGAGAACTTGACGGTGTTTCGTTGTCATTGTGCTGAGGAGCCTGAACTGACCTTTGACCCAGCCCATGGTGTTCACGATGACGGGTATTTCTCTGCTCTGTGGACGCCTGCGCCATAAGAACTTCAGAGACTCGAGGTATTCATCTAAGTCTCTCTCGCATGAAGACTGACCGTAGTAGATCATGTGGTCTGGGGTGGCTTGGTGTGTGAATGGAGGACCTGGAAAGCAGCAGCAGGTGATTTCACAAGTCCTAATGAACCAGACTAAATGTGTGTGGCAAGTTTTTAAACATTTAATATATTAATAAAAAAAAAACTGAAGTTCATCCGAGTCAATAAAGGAGGTAAATAAAAGATTATGTGGTCATGGAAGAGTACAATAACACCAAGAAAAATATGTAAATTTTTCTTGGTGTTGGGGGGGGGAGATGGTTGTTCTGAGGCCTCGCAGCCCGACAGGCGCCGGAGGAAAGAGAAAAAAAAAAGAAAACACCGGAACACGAGGGGAGGAAAAAACAAAACAAACAAAAAAAAACAGCCTTTAAAATCAGCCATTTTAAAAAAAAAAAGAAAAATATAAAGTCAAACATTCATCCCAAAAAGTGACAGAAGTTCTCTAAGGTTTAAGTGGTAAGTTTATGAGTTTAAGTGGCAGAACTGGGTTCTATTCTAGAATCAAAGCAACATTTCCCAGGTCTAGACTTGTCATGAATGTCTAAAACGGGATCCAAAATGCACATCCGAAAGAGTGAGGAAGAGGCTTCAACATGGCTCCTCAAGACTGGACCCAGGAAATGTTCTGATACAGGAAAAGAGCCTGGATTTACATTTACACTGGAAAATATCCAGATATACATATCTTAAATTTTCTGCACTTTTGGTGGAGGCATGTTGGCTGTGCACTGAAGCTCTTACTTTGGACTTCAGCGGAATTTAGGAAGCTAAATGCATCACAGCCAGAGTTCTCTGATTTACACCACTGGAAATAAGCTTTGTTGCTAGGTCCTTTGGTCCTTGAGTTAGGAGATTTTTATGGCTAAATTACATTGTTTAATGTTGAAAATGAAATCAAACAAACAGAGAGAGTGGAGAAAAGAAAACCTTACCCAGAAGTGGCTCTTTGACAGTCGACAAACACAGACAACCAGGAGGGGTGAACTCTGTTTGACCAAGATCTCCTTCCAAGTAGTCCACATTGGAAGTACTGTAATTAACATAACATGACAGTTATCTTCTGATTTCAATGTTGTAAACACAATTAACCTTTAAATAGAAACGATCAGACGTAAAAGGTTGAGCATTAGTTGTGTGAACTCACTGATTCAGTAACGTATTGATGAGGATCCGGATAAATGTTGACTTGCCCACATTCTTGGCTCCATACACAAGAATAACAGTACGACCGTCTATGTCTCCTAAACAACAAACCAAAAGAAAAAGAAGATATGATCATAATGAAGCTCTGTATTCATTATTTATTACATAAATACACATAATCACATTAAAATTAAAACTTCTATTGTCAAAATCTACATGTGTGTATTAACTCATCACCTGTGAAGTTCTTACATCTAAAGAGACACATTTAGAGGCAAAATGCATAAAACAAGGCAAAACAAAAAGAATACAGTGAAAAAAATGGCAAAAACTCAACATTTTCTCAAGAAAAGTAGGAATCTGAACAAAATGCATTTCCAAGATGAGAAAAAAATGTTTTTTTAAATGACTGTGAAGAGCTTTTCAAACAAACTTAATCTTCAGCTCCAACAAAATTTAACTGATTTCTCAGAGACTATTTGTGTTCTGTGTCTGGACCAGGTCAGACACAGAGCCAACACATGTAGATGCTCACCTTTGCAAGCATTGATAACTGTGCTGAGAGCATCTCTGCAGCTCCTGGATATTTTCAGTCCCTCGATGTTGCTGGCAAGTGGAATCACACCCAGACCATTTAGTGGGGTGTCAAGAACAGCCGACATTAGTTCACTCTACAAACCCACAGGAAAGAGAATCATCAATTATATCAAACTTTTTCTAACATGCCCAAAGGTCTACAGGATCTCATAAAATAATAAAAAATATCCACCAGCTTACCACGGTGGGACTGAACAGTGCACTAAGGTGTGTAAAGCTTGACAGAAAGCCTGTCAGAGGAGTTTCTAAAGGATCCAGGAGGATGATGGATGATGTTGGTGTGACCTTTTTTACCAATTTCCTCCGTGATGCTGCAAAAAAAAAAAGCTGTTCAAATGGCTTATGGCATAATCATGTAAGGTACTTTGAATTTTCCTCTTGCTGAAAATGTGGTATATAAATAAATAAACCCGCCTCGCCTATGGAGAAACAGCTTTAAACAGCCCAACCATTTCAGGAAAATCAACACAGCGCTGAGTCTCATGATAAAAATCCCCACTTTCAGATGCAGCAGAAAATCTACTTTTGACCAGAATCAGCAGATTGTGAGTCCGACCAGCAACTGACAAGTCAGAAGCTCAGAAATCCAACTGTTTCTGTCAATCAACACAAGTTCTACTATGAGCTGAAAACAAAACTGTTTGATCTGGATACTGCTATTAAGACAAAAAGACTGCAAGTTAGCTATTTTGATTATGTATTAAAGCTGCAACTTTAATAGATTTAAAACTTCAGAAAAACAAACAATATTGTTATCTTCTTTTGTAACTCCAAAAAAGAAATCAAAATCGGTTTAAACTCCTTATTGAGGTCAAACCAGAGATTGGAAATTCTGACGGATTCATCTTTCGTTTTTCTAAAGCCTTAGAGTTACACCGGCTTCTTCTCACAGGAGACCTGCAGTTTACCTGTTGAAAGATAATCTTCAAGGATGTTGGAAGCCTCTGTTCTGTCATCTCTGACGTAATCAGTGTGTCCCAGTGCTCTGAGGGTGAGCGGGCAGTGCGAAGCTGGGGAGAACAGGGGGTACGACTTCTGACCCTCATCGATGGTAAATCCCATCACTTCAACACGACCGTACAAACAGGTCACAATGCATTTCCCACGGAAGCACAACGTCTGCAAGGAGGTCAACAGGAAGCTTAAATACAGACGTTCTTTAAGTTAATTAATTAGGGATTTTTTCGTGAAGCATACCTGATTTTTCTGCATGACCAACACTGCACGGTTTTGCTGGATGCCTCTTTGTGCACAGTGATGAAGAGCCTCCCCCTCCAGTCTGCTCCCTGGGACTTCCTCTGGCTCTTGTGAAATTTCCATACCATTTATATGAGTCGACTCAGAAGCCCTCGTAAAGTCTGGAAGGTTTTCTGTCTCAACAGCCAAGGCAAATGTTGAGCATCCATTAGCCTGAAACTCATGTTTCTTAAATCCAGATGGAAAGTTTTTCTTCTTTTCACAGACAGTTTTTGGTTTATTTTTCAGCCTCTTTACAGAGGGTTTTTTCTTCATAGACTCCTGGTGCTCCTTTACCATCTTGACCATGACGGCACTAGAATTAAGATCTGAGGATTTGACGGAGGATCTGCACCGTTTGCTCCTCACATCTTTCCATTTTTGAGGTTTACCTTTTACCTGGATGTTTTTTTTCACCTTCATGATTTTGTAATAAACATGCAGTAATGTTTTACAGAGGCAAATCAAAGTTGGGAACCTGAAAGTAAAGAGATAGAGAAGCTATTCAGTGAAAAATCATATTCAGGTTGCAAAAGTCATATTTTTTTCCCAGCATTACCAATTCTGCTTATATAAATCTCACCCTTTATAAAGCATTCAAGAAAGAAATATTTTGCATACTGCTGTTGGCCATGCTGGACAGTAGCAATCTTTATTTTACTGTTTTGTATATAAAATCAAACATAAACAGATTGAGCACAAGACTATATTTAGAATATAAGGTTCAAGATTTTAAAATCATTATTTAAGTTGATGTTTTGTAATTATGGTGGTAATGAAAGGAGAAATATTTAAACTAAGCCGTGTTATTCTCTGTCACAACTTTACAGTAACTGGAGGCCAATACGTTACTCCAAAATCTAAGTTTCCATAACACTTCATCAGTTTTAAGTGATTGTTTTAACATACAACATTTCTAAAGTTTTAGATATAAGCAAAATATAGACAAAGATCACGGGCGGCTAAAACCGGTTTTCATGAGCTTCTGAATCCCAGAAAGAGCCCGAAGTTACTGCAAATGATGAAATTGTCAACCTTGTAACAAATCTTTCTGTCAGAGCAAGTTAGCCTCAGCTAGCCTCAAGTTGCAAAACATTTAAGGATATAACATGATCGATCACACTTAACCGTAACTGAGCTAGTTTTTAGCATATAAATGCTCAAATAACAGCGCTATGCATCCGCTAAACATCCTATATTTTAAATTTGCTGTATAATAATAGTTACTAACATTAACGGAGCACAGCTGGTGCACAGTAGCATTAGCATGAAGCTAAAGCTTCCCACATAAAAAAAGATTAACTTACCACAGATTACGGTAAAAACGATGGCAAGCTACGACAAAAACACCTCTCACGCCTGCTAAATAGACAAAGTTTATAAAATATAAAGGTAAATAAACTAAGGGACAGGAGTTCTGCTATTTAGCCGCCGCTAGCTGGCTAACGTGCGCGTGTGAATGTCCCACACCGCACCAACGCGCTGTTGTGATTGGTTGTCAGGCAACGAAACGATCAACGTTCGGAATATGGCCGACAAAAACTTTCTAGGAGTGTTTTCATTCGAAAATAAAAAGTGATAAACGGAAAAGTAGATTCATTGCGTGTTCTCATGAGCTAAGATTACCATTTCTACAGAAGCATGAATCGCAATCAACGCCGTTTGGATGAGGTTTATTCTTATAATATGCAATCTAAGCAACTAAAAACTTTCCCGGAGTTAAACGGCGTCACATCCTCTTCCTTTCTCATTTAGGGGCCTGCGAGTATAGAAAAGAAGGTTAATGTAGCTACGTTTTTCTGTTTCGCTTAGCTGTCCGCTTTATATATGCCGCATAACAGAGGCTTGTGACTAAAACTGGCTAAAAATGTCGTCCAGCAGATGCAGGCGTCCGGTTCTCGCAGTTTGAGGCGTTACGCGCTAAGGGAGCGTCTTTAAAGGTATGTGCTAGAAATAAACGTGGAGGTGCGCAGTTTGGAAAGAGTGTCTATTTATTCCTGAGAAACTCCACTGCTGAATACTCGCTAATTGACAGACTATGAGTGCTTTGACGTGTAGGTTATTAGTAATTTATATGTAATGTTAAATTACGACAATAATTTACAATGTGCATTTTTACAAATCTGTTAATTTGGAAATGTATGCAGGGGGTTAAAAAATGTATTGGCTGTACAGAAAGCAGAGCCCAAAAATGTTCATGGCTCCTGAACTTTTCCACATTTTCTCAGATTATTACCACAAATTTTAATGTATTTTGTTGGGATTTTATGTGAACACAGAGTGGTGACTTATAGCTGTTGAAGGAAAAATAAACGTGGTTTATATTATTTAAATCTAAAAATATTAAAAGTGTTTGTGTATCCAGTTTTCTTTATATCGGTGCATTTAAATAAATGCAGAGAATCTGTCGACATTACAATTCATGGTAGTCGTACATTCCACAAATCCAGCCATAACAAACACCAGGAGTCTTTTTCCACAAGCCATGCAACAATACAAACATGTGGAAAAAACCAGTATTGGAACCTTTTGACCTGCATGTACAATAAAATTAGATTTGTAAAGCAAAATTCACCTATAGCACAGGTGTCATACTGCCCTGCAACTCCTAGATGTGCCTCTGCTGCACCACACCTGAATATAATAATTAGGTCATTAACCAGGCTCTGGAGAACTGATCTACCTACAGGAGGAGGAGGTAATGAAGCCATTTCACTCCAGTGTTTTGTACCTGTGACACATCTAAAAACTGCAGGACAGCAGCCCTTGGGGACTGGAGTTTGACACCCATGACTGTAGCATGCTGGGTTCTTCTGCTTACAAATATTTGCACAAGGCACTGTAGGTGTCCATCCATCCCTTTTCTTTACACCCTTGTCCCTTGGTGGGGTCAGGAGGGTTGCTGGTGCAGATCTCCAGCTAAGGGTCCAGGCGCGGGGCGGGTTCACTCTGGACAGATCGCCAGTCTTTTGCAGCGCAACACAGAGACACACAGGACAAACAACCACACACACACACACACACTCACACCTAGGGACAATTTAGACAGACTAATTAACCTAACAGTCATGTTTTTGGACTGTGGAGGAAACCGGAGTACCCGGAGAAAACCCACGCATGCACAGGGAGAACATGCAAACTCCATGCAGAAAGACCGAACCCAGAACCTTCTTGCTGCAAGGCAACAGCTCTACCACCTGTGTCACTGTGCAGCCCTGCTAAATAGACTGTAGGTGTAATCTTCTCAAAAACTTAATTTCCCTGCCATTTGCGTACAATGTAAATTGAAAAGTTAAGAAACAAACAAGTTATTGCAAATGTTTTACTTGCAGTATGATATGGAAATATATATTTTTTAAGGAATAACAAAAATGGTATTCCAGCAATTACTTAATGTAGAAAATTACCAAATTAATGGATTAAATCTCTTGATTTATTTGATGCATTATAAAATCCTATATCAGTTCAAGTAAAAACTGTACTATTGGCATGCTTATGCAGTAATGATGACACCTCATGTTAAACGTTTATCCTCTTGTGGTTGCAGGAAGCAGAGAGGATGCCTGGTGCCCAAACCAGTCATGCTCACCGCGTCCTTTCCTCCCTGAACCAGCAGAGGGCAGCAGGGAGATTCTGTGATGCTGTGCTTAACTTGGGAGATGGAGTCCATTACCAGGCTCACTGCAACGTCCTCGCCTGCTTCAGTGATCTGTTCAAAGTGTCCACCTCAAACCCCACTCAACACACAGAGTTTGACCTGCAGGGTTGCCCCAGCGACGGCCTGGAGCTGCTTCTGAGCTTCGTCTACAGTGGAGAGCTGAAGCTGGAAGTAGACAACCTGCAGAAGGTCCAGCAAGCAGCAACCAGCCTATGTGTGCCTGAAGCTCTCGCCCTCTGT
Organism: Micropoecilia bifurca; assembly: GCA_903067075.1. NCBI lineage: Eukaryota > Metazoa > Chordata > Actinopteri > Cyprinodontiformes > Poeciliidae > Micropoecilia > Micropoecilia bifurca. The sequence continues at coordinate 10,785 of CAEGAF010130349.1, forward strand.
CAGCAGTTCCAAGTAAACTCCGGAAACCCCGTCCCGCTGAAGCGGAAAAGAGGTCGACCCAAAAAAGGTCAGACAGATGCTGTCAAGGAGGAGAACTCCCTGATGGTTCTGGGAGAAGAGTCCAGTTCTGCAGGCAGTTTTGGCTTAGTGGATGCAGCTGCTGCTCCCACCACCACCACACGCTCTGGTCGAGTAGTGAAGGGCCCTAATAGGCTGGTGACTGCTGATGCCGGCCCCACGTCGGATCCCAAAGCTGTTCTCACTCCTATGGAGGAGGAGACGTCCGAAGGTGTTGTTGAAAATGTAAAATCAGATCAACCAGCTGCCGATTCTGAGGTACAGTACATACACATACACATGACTCTGAAGTGGAAGGAAAAGGATACATGGGTTACTTTTTTTTTTTTTTTTGTTTTGCACAAAACATTTTTAAAGTGAGCCTTCTGTTTGTATTCTTCCCTCTTTAGTCAAAACTTTGCAGCAGAACCAGCTGCGGAGCTTTGATGTGTCTATCAGTTTTGGGCATCTAGAAACTTTAATATCTGCTCATAATTCTTTGCTACATTACTCGATATCAGTGAGGTTGGATCTGTAAATCTCCACTGGATACACGTCTAGACTTTGACTTGGCCATTCCAGTGCCTGAATATGCTTTGATCCAAACCAGTGTTTCTCAACCTTTTTTGGCCCAACGCCCCCCAGCCCTTATCCAGGTCCCTCACCACCCCCAACCAAAGAATTTGTAGGCTACTTTGCACTGACTATTATTTTATTATTAATATTACCATCACTATTGTAGATGTTTTGATTTTTATGCTTGTTTCTGTATTTATCATCAAAAATAATTTCCCAGAGAACAATAAAGCCCTGGAAATAGAAATTATTTTCACAGGTGTCTATGAAAAATGCAATGAACATTCAAGTTAAAATTGGTAGGCCTAACAGCAGCCAATCAGAGTGGAAAAA
>CAEGAF010130385.1:0-28508 GCA_903067075.1 Micropoecilia bifurca
TATATATATATATATATATATATATTTGAAATATATATATATATATATTTCAAGAAGAACAACTGAAAACCACACATATTCTTTTTTTCTCTCGTTCTCTATGTCACCTATACTACACACTGACCCATTGCCATAGCAACTGACTGACAATGGTGCCACTAGCAGACAGAGCAAAGATTAGTTCAGGATTCAACACCGAAAAACAGGCAAACATTTCCTACACAAGGAACAGAACACTCAGTCCGTAACAGTGTCATATTTTCAGGTGATAAGTGAGCGTCTGTACGCTGCTGTGGTTCTTTAGCTGATTTAAACTCCTGCTAGAAATGGAGTTTTGTTGGTGTGTGGATCACATTATTTATTTGAACTAATCTGAAACATATTAAATTCTGCAGCACAAGGTTGTCAAAGTCAAGCTAGCTCAACTGACCTACTTTCCTCTCCCTTGGTATTTATTTTTTTAATTAAAACATTTTACTGACCTGTAAAGTGTAATACCTTTGGACCTTTTTATATATTTGCCATAGTTTTGACATTTAACACCAAATCACTGTGTCTATTTTTCTTTTCTATACTACATATACCGTACATTTAGAATTTAGCACGTTATATTGACAACAGCTAAACCCAATGGTAGTCGTCATTGGTTAGTAGTTTTTAAGAGGGTGGGATCTTGTGTATGTGACATCATGTTGCAACCTGTCTGTGCTATTGCTTTCATTTATGATGCTGAATTTCTGGCAATGGTATTTAGTCAAACTCTTTGTATGAGAAGCTTGATGTCACAAACAAACAGTCCATTGTCCTAATAATGTTGTTTTCTTCTAGGTTGGTGTGGAAGACTTGAGACAGCAGCAGGCGGAGGACAGAGAAAGGATCAGAGCCTTGGAGAAGCTCATAAACTCCATGGACCAAAACATCAGGCGTGACTTGGAAATCTACCGCAGAGAAAACAAGCAATCCCAGACCTGCTGCAACACCATCACAGAGCTGGAGAAGAGGCTGTCGAGCATAGACGTTCGACTCACGTCCACTTCGGAGAAATGTGACATCATCAAAGGGCGACTGGATAAGGAGCTGGCTGGGACAGGTGGAGCAAAGGGACGAGTCACTGAGGATCGGTTTAACAGCAGGCTAAGAGAGATGGAAAAGAGGTTCAACACCACGATGAGGAAGACAGAGCAGAAGTGCACCAACACCGGGAGCAGCTTGAAAGAAACCCTGCAAAGAGATTTCACCCAGCTGCGTAACACCGTCTTTATTCAGCTGGATGATCACAGCTCTAAAATCGGAAGACTAGACTTGGAACTTGCAGATCTCGGAGATACAGTGAGGGACCACAGCCGACGTTTGAGCCATCTGGAGAACGTTACGTTCTTCCTTGACAAAAAGTTAGCCTCAACCACAGAGATGTGCAGTGAGACTTGTGGGCACAACAGAAAAAACCCAGCGACAGATGAGACTGTGAAAACCTTGGAGTGGAGAGTTGTGACCAATCAGGAACACATCAAGAGGTTTAACAACACCCTGAACAACTTGTCTGTGACGGGAGACTCCCTGATTGACAGAGTGATTGACCTCACCAATGACATCAACAAGATAAAAGCAGTAACCGGACAGAACGGTGAACACTTCACCCGCATTGTCTCAGAGATCGACACACTGGGCAGAGATCTTGACGACTGTTTCGTTTGTCGCAACGTGGAGCAGGACTTGCGCTTGCTCACCAACTCCACAATGATCGGCCTTAACAAATGCCAGACAGAATTGACGGATCTGTGGAGAAAAGTTGACTCGGGGGAGTCCACCTGTTCTCAGGTTTGCTCCAACCTGCAAGAAGAGGTGGGACGACTTAGGGAGGATGTGGAGGAATGTACGGGACAGTGCAAGACCAACATAAACGACTTGAAGAAACGGTTGGATGGTCATACCTTCCACAGCGGGAAATTAGGTGGGGATCTGAGGTCAGTCCAAGGAGAGCTGAACAATGTCATGATTACTTTTAACTCCATTAATAACACACTGAAGGATCTGGGACGGACTGTGAAGACACATAGTACCACGCTGACGGATCTATCCAGCACAAATTCAAACACCCTTTCTGTGGTAAGCTAATGAGATATCACTGCTACTAAACCTAACACAGTATATTACAACATTTTAATGTTTATTAGCTATTAATAAAATGAAGGCCCATGTAGTTTCCCTTACTGCTGGTCGTTTAGTGTAAAATATTACATGTTTAACTATTTGATTTCCTTTGCATCATAGCAATATCTGTACCTCTGTAGGAGGTTTAGCATCTTGGGTATTGAGATTGAGTGTCCTACTTTAAAGTCCTATTTAAAATGTTACATTTAGTTCTAGCAATATACCAATATGTCAAGTTAAAATTAGGTAGATGAAATGTATTCCTTGTTGGATAGGGATGTCATGGTGAACATAAACCCAAACCGTGGACCTCAATAAATCTGTTTTAACTTCCAAGTCTGTAAGATGCTCCAGATACCACATGTTGTTCATGTGGTCACATCAGACTTCTGACCTGCCACTGCTTTCCCAAAATAGTATTGCTTTTCTACATTCTTCATTAGAAGACAGTTGTACTTTTTTTTCTAGATTCTTGACATGTTCCATCTCTCATGTGAAAGACTGCTTTGGGTTAAATCTTATTTTAAAAAAAAGAAAGAAAGAAAAACGTGCAACCTAACCTGAACATCACCATTTGATGCCCTGTACCAGATTGTAGCTCTTAGCTAGTTTATATCATCATTCTCTTGAAAGGTCAATATGAGAGGAGAAGCCATAAGAACAGCAAACAATCCAGATAATAATAGTTTTTAAAAAATACAAAGCCACCATAATACAGCAACAAAATCATATATGATGAATGTATCATCTTACTCAACTACTGCAAGATCTACAACACCAAGCATTCAATTTTAAAACATTATTGACAACAGCTCTGATTGGTCTTTGTCTTTTATACAGTGTATGTAAATAATATCTAGGTTCATTTATAGATGCATTTAATATTTTGTCATTGTAAACACCACTAATAAAACCATTAAAAGAAGTTTGTTAAAAAAATGTTGACCCACTGAAAGCATACCCATGCACTGTACAGTGTATGAATCCTTTTGTTGTAAAAAATACGAGTCCCTTTTATACCATACATAAAACTGAATGCCAAAACTATGTTATTTAGAACTTCTTTATGTAAGTATTTCTTCAATGTCTCATGACCCTATTGACCGAAGTTACTCTATCATGCTGATTTGAAATATTTTCCACTTAATAAAACAGAACATCCATCATATGATGGATCTATATGCTTATCTTCTTTATTTATCTGTATGATATTAAAAATGTGTTTTCTGTGCACACTGTAAAAACATTGGACAACTCAAAAATCCTTTCTGGCTATCTTGGAAGTTTGGAAGCACTATAGAAGAATAGCACAACCCTGCTGAGGACGAAGTCTGTGCAACACCGTAGGAGAATAAATCGTGGTAAAGACCTACAACATGAAGCAACACTTTAAAACACAAACAAATACGATTGTGTTTTCTCTTCAAGGTGGAGGACTTGAAGAAAGAGTTGACGGAGCATGTTGACGATGCCAACGTCTGGTTCGGCAACATGGGCAAAGAAATACAGATAATCAGGAACAACTATGCCACAGAGGTGGGAGAGTGCCGGCGGTCCAGCGACGGCCTCGACCGAAGGCTCTCCAAGCTGGAGGGGATCTGCAGCCGCCTGGACTCCTTCACAGACAGCCTGGAGAAAATCAAACAGGGCCTCAACAAACATGTGTCTGGCCTGAGGGGCTGTGTGAACAGCCTCAATGTCACCGTGATGTCCCAAGGAGAGCTCATTGACAACATCCAGACCGTCCAGCTGGACCATGTCCACTCCAGGATACATACTCTCAACTCCTCTGTGCTGGACTTGGGAAGGCAGTTCGCCATTTTCAGGGATCAGGACTTTAGGGGTGAGTTTCAGGGGAAAGGGAGCATGGGATTTCACTTTTGGCCAAAATGGATGCACATTAAGTAATGAAAGGCATTAAAATAGACCAAAGATAGAATCCAGGCTGTCATGTTTGAAAGAATTCACTTAAGAGCCTAGTAAAGTTTGTTGTCTGTCTGAAGGACATCTTCTTGTAATCACATAGTATGAAAGACACAGCTGGAGTCTCACCAGGTTAAATGTCTTGGCTTTCCTGACTTAATGTACCCGCCGTTTGAAGCTCCTCAGAATCATTAGCGCTGCTTAACAGGAGTTTGTGTGCAGTATTTCTGTCCCTAAATTGTCCTTTCCCTCAGGTCCCCCGGGGCCTCGAGGAGAGAAAGGCGAATCTGGACCACCGGGTCCTATTGGACCCCAAGGAAGGGTGGGACCTCCAGGCAGAGAAGGCAGACAAGGACCAGTGGGACCCCCAGGTACAAAAACACAAGAGGTGATCTGTAAAACATACACATTGTACTGCGAGACTTTTGTAACTCTTAAACTTTGTCACATTTAATGCCAGATTTCAGTGTATTATCATTTGTAGTTCAGAATTGGGAAGTGAAAGAGCGATAACAGATGGTTTAAATTGATATTCTGAAGAGTGTGTAATACATTTCTTATCAGCTCCCTTAAAGCTACATACATGCAACTTTTACAAAAAATATGTTTTGTAAATATTTGTTCAAACTGTCACCATGCTGTGACAATTTGTTAGGAGACAGATCATTTGTGAGAAGATCGATATCCTCCACCTTCTACCTGAGCAACTATTGCTGTCTGAAGAAATGAACCACTCTTGACCAAAAACAACCAATCAGAGCCAGGAGAAGGATCTTAGCGCTGCCAGTCATGCATGTTAATGCGCTGCTAAATGTCATCAGACTCCAAGCTAACTAGTCTTGGCATTCATGACAGACTCAGTTGTGGTGAACCAGCTGTAGTGTAGCAGAGAAAAAAGGGGGAGGGTGTGAGTAACACATACATGAGAATGATTAGCAGCGCTAAGAAGTGTTATGACATAGTGATAATTTTAACAAATACAATTTAATCTCTGTATTAATCTAGCTGTTGTGTGAAGGCCTCAGAGGTTTGTTAGAGAACACAAAAGAGATAAAATCATGACGATCAAGAGGTTGTAGAGAAATTTAAGGTTATAAAAATAATAATAAATCAGACGAGATGGTAGAAACATACCATGAAAAACTTGCAGATGGACTTGCAAGCAAAGCGACACCAGAAATTGAACATTTTTAATTTTATATTCTACTTACTGCTGATCAAACTCCTAAAAGTCCCAATAAAATACAGTGAAGTTTGTGGATAGAATGTGGCAAAATGTGGACAATGTAAGTGGTGTGAATGTTTTTACAAGGCTCTGTTTGCTGAAACACCAGTGAATGGCTTATTTGGATATTTACCTTACTCTTTATATCTTTCATCTTGCTTTCCAGGACTCAGAGGAGAACAGGGTATGTACTGTACTTACAATGAAAGCCCACATTCCACTTTGATCTATAATTCTCACTAAGCTCTCCTCTGTTTCTACTTTGTCATCTGGTCTTCAAGGGTCCGATGCTCACGTGCCTCGTCTTTCTTTCTCTGCTGCTCTGACTCGCCGGATGAAGAAGACGGGAACCATAGAGTTCAATGAAGTATTTGCCAATGAAAATAAAGCCTACGATCCTGAAACAGGTGTGTGCTAGTGCTTCAAGCACTTCTATCAGTTCCTGTAAACTCGGTTTGTTTTCCTTATTGAGGTTAAAAGGTCCTGTTCTGTAGTTAGTTAGCAAAATAGCTAGCATGTTAGATAACTAGTAAGATAGATAGATAGATAGATAGATAGATAGATAGATAGATAGATAGATAGATAGATAGATAGATAGATAGATAGATAGCAAATATTTAAGTGTGATAAAAAAACAGAAATGTTTGCTGGTGAAATATATATTTTTTACAGCACAGTACATCCACAAAGAGAGACAAATTAATCTTTGTCACTCATACAATCTTCCATATTTACCATGAACACTGAACTAACACTGTCCCGTTCTACAGGTATATTTACGGCGCCCCTGAGTGGCAGATACTTTTTCAGCGCCATTTTGACGGGTCACAAAAACATGAAGATCGAGGCGGTGCTTTCTAAGTCGAACGTTGGCGTTGCCCGAGCGGATTCAGCAGGATATCAGCCCGAAGGCCTAGAGAAGCCCATGGCAGAGGCCAAGCACATCCCCGGAGCCCTGGCTGTGTTCAACATCATTCTACCCTTAGAGGTCGGGGACACGGTCTGCGTCGACCTCGTAACGGGCAAGCTGGCCTTCTCCTCTGAACCCTTAACCGTCTTCAGTGGGATGCTGCTGTACTAGACCGTCAGACAGGACACTCCGTCCGGCTTCAGAGTTCGTCTTGTTGCATTGAAACCTCTGCTCTGGACTCTTAACTCAAAGAGCCATCGACAGTGGGTGAAACTGATACCAGTGGACTGGATTCATCCAGCGAAGAGAAAAAAATGCTTGACAGCTTTAAGGAAAAGTTTTTATTTTGTTGATTGAGATGTATTTTTATGTGGAGAAGAAGCCACTGCAGGGTGATTTTCTATGTTCCTATAAACCTGGGCGCTTTACTGATTGCACCAGGACATCCATCAAGTTTCACTTGTGTTTAAAAAAAATGGATATTTAGTCAAATGGAGAAAGATTAAAGATGTGGGTGTTTTTCTGTTTATCTGCGCTGTCCACCCACGTCACATCAAATCTTCAGCATTCATTACGCACTTGTTTAGCCGTTGTATATTTTTTTTCTTTTTTCTTTTAATACGATCATTTATTTTGTGTTACTCGCAGTTTCATTTTGACCACAAGCGAGTTCCCAGAAACGCAATGCCGAGTGCCAATTGTCTCGAGGAAAAATGCGGGAGGGACAAAGTCCAAACCACTATTCTTTAGGAGGAAATGCACAAATGAAGTCACTGACAGTTCAGCATAGAGAGACCGCAGGATTTTATAAATCATGCGGCCATAAAACAATAAGACCATTTTAGGACTTTGGCCATGCCCCGAAACACAAAGGAAGCAGAGGATTTGTCAAAAGGAACAGAGGGGATTTTTCTTCTCACTCTGTGTCCTAAAAAGGGATATCTAAAGTTAGAAGACGAGGACTGAGATCTTACAGTAACAGAAGTTTGCTGTCAGAATAAAACTTCTGCTGATTATACAACATATAACTAGTAATTTTTTTAAATACAAGATTTGTGGATTTATTGTCAACATTTTCTTAAATATACACATGTACCTCCACTAATTATTGAGTAAATGTCTCTTACTACCCACATGTAAGCCATCAGCTGACTGGATATTTCCTTTAAATATGTTCATTTCCTGACAGAGTCAACCTTTAAGCTTAGTTTCCAAAGTACTTCAAAAACACCAAATCATACTAAGTTTGTCTTCTCTGTTTTTAAGAACAAATATCTGAGAATGAGTTTGAAACAAGACAAAACTAAGTTATAAGTAACTTTTAAGCAAGATACAAGAGCTTGTTTTAAGTCAATAATTAATTAATACTGACAAAGGATATACTAATTACATTGGTAGATTATTCCACTTATGAATAAAATTTTATTTTAAGTGAAATAATCAATTTGAACAAGTACTTTTTATAATCAATAATAAGTAATTATTTACTTGAAACGAACTCTTACATCTTGCTAAAAGTTTACTTATAAGTTGATTTTATCTTACTTCAAGCATTCTAAGATATTTGGACTGGAAATAGACAAAAAAAAATACTTGTAACATTTTGCAGTTTTGCAGTGATTTTTTTTCTTTGGTCAGGTCCAGGAAGATGGATGCAGGATGTCAAGAACTACTTTTGATCTGTGTTTGGAAACATTGTCCTGTTTGAACAGCCATAGGATACTCCTCTCAGATGAAGGGGAAATATGTTTTTGGACTTTCAGGAACGACTCAGGAACCACTAAGGCCCAAGTCTATTATAAACAGGAAGCTGCTGGGACATCCATGTCATCTCCTAGGGTGAACTTACCTTAACATTAACACAGACTGAGAGGGAGCCATCCAAGAAAGTAGCATTAACTCCAAAATGGACCAAAAAACCTGGACAGGGTTAATAATTAATGTAGGAAAGCTTTCGGGTCAGACATGAGTAGGTCTGTTACAATAACAAATTTTGCTGGATGATAAATTGTCCCAGAAATTTCGATAAACGATAATGTTGTTTTGAGACCATTTTCAAGTAATGTAATGGTAGTGGCATAATAATGCAAGTAGGTATTCTCAAATCAATAGACTTTCATCTAACACAGGAACTGAAACACATTTAAAGTATCCAAAATACATAAATAAAACAACAAAAAGAACAAGTGAATTGAATTATGAAGTCTCTGTAAACAAAATTGCCCTTCAAACAAGTTGCCAGTTGAGACTTGTCATCCAGTCTTTGGTAGAAAGTGAGAGAGCTTGTTTTAATTTATCATGTGATTAAATGATGTATTGCTTATTGAGACATTCTTAGATAAGTTTGTCCATAATCCCAAGAAGAATGTTCCAGATAAGTCTTTCAATCTCAAAAACACTTTTGTACATAATTCAGTGTTCCAACAGAACAATCAACACCCAAACGCACCTCAAAACTGTTCCCCTTTCAAATGGGTCAAACAGGCGAACATCAAGCTTCTGGGAAGGCGCTGGCCTCAACACTTTGGGGGAAAAAAAGAATCTGTGGATTTCACTGAAAAGTTGGGCCAGGAAACCACCAGTTTGTTTTGTTCTGATAAGAAAAACCCATCAAATAGCCATGAGAATCGTGTCAGGAGCTTGTCGATTGCTTGGATAAAGTGGTTTGACTTCTCTACACTGCAAAAACCTTACCAAGAATGTTTTATCTAGTTTCTAGATCTGATACATTACTAAAAACAAGACAAAACTGACTTATAAGTAACTTTTAAGCCAAATATACAAGCTTGTTTTAGATAAATAATACTGATAGAAAGTACTAGTACTATTACCAGATTTTTTTCACTTATGGGAAAATCACATTTTTACTTTTAACTTGGGTTGAGATGCTTATTTTGTGCAGTGTACAATCTGCTAAGGGTTATCTAATCATGAGATTAATAACTAATCATATAATCATTAATGATTAATATATTTGCACATTTTAACTCTTTATGAATTAGACAAAACACAATTTATTCAAAGTTGAAGATTTTGTTGTTTCCCAATGAAACTTGTAAATCTTGTGTGGCATAGACTCATCTCGGCCTAAAAAAGAACGGCTTAAATGCATCATTAAAAGTAATATGACCATCATGTCCCCAATTCGTGGCTTTAAACTTCAATAAATAGTATCAGTAAAGCTTGCAACATTAATTAATCAAGGAAAATGAATCTTTATTGTGTTGGTGCGAACACTTTGTCTTTGTTGAACGGCTTTGCAGCCCTTTAAAAGTTTAATTGCACATTAAATGAGGTCGGTGGATGTTGAGAACAGCAGTTTATTTTATTTTACTTTTTCAGACTGAGCATTACAACAATTTTAGAGATTTCTTCCTCAGATTTTTTTTCCCTCCTCAGTGTGGGAATGTACAGTTACTAAAGCATTGTGCAACTCGTGAATATTTTTCTGAAGCCTAGTAAGATTGTTTTTTTTATAAGCTACCACTTCAACTTGCCAGTTACAGTATATGTGTTGTATGTTTTCCCACGCGTGTAACTCAAATACAGATCCCCAGATGAACACAGACGTCAGCGGTCATGTTCCTTTATTAAACGGACCGATCTGTTCCACCTTTTACACGCTGCTGCTCCCGCTTTAGACGTGTTTAATCTGGCACTCTTTGGGTCTTCACAAATACACACAGCTGGGATTATTTTACTATCTTGCTCCTGCTTCAGCCCCTTTCTTTCTCCCTCTTTGTTTTTGACCTCCGTGGGTTACTTTTAGCTCAGGATTTGAAGGGGAGACCCGAAAAAAAGGTATTTGTTTTCTGCTCTCTGGTGACACCTGGCGGTCAGAATCGCCCATCTTCTCCTTCCGCTCCAACTTTGAGGATTTGAAGAATGTGAGAATTTCCCAGAAGGAAAAGAGATCTCTAGTCTGTCATTCATGCATTAGTCATCTCGGGGAGCCACAGTTATCTTGATTACCATCTCTGGATCCAGTAGCCTTCCATTCCTCTGCCACTCACACACAAAAGTCATCCTCAGGACTGAGTAAGTTGATCTGTGTGCGCCACCGGTCAAGAGCAAACTGGTAATTGAACCTGGACTACTTAGGTACGTAAGAATGCATAACAAGATGGGAAATGGAGACCAGCCGTTTCGAGACGGGTGATTCCGATTTGCAATTAATCTGTGGCGTGTGAGTTAAAGAAAAACAGCCGTTTTGAAATACCACAGAGATAATTAAATTAATGTTGCATAAAGAAGAGAAATGGAGCCACAGTCATTTAGAACTCATTTCCTCTAAAGGCCACCAAGAGGATATTTTGTGAACTCTGGCAAGGGATAGACGGCGAAGGCGTGTAATGAACCCCTATTACTGAATAAAATAGAAAAATATCAATACTGATCCCTGACGAATGTAAGCAGTGCTAAGGTTATAAAATGATAGATATGATGGATGACCAATGAGCATTTTTAAATAAAGTGCCATACAAAGACTCATACTTCTTAAAATTTGTAATATTTTGTTATAGCTACAAACCTTAACATTAATTAGGTTATGAACGTTATGAGGCTGTCCCTTTCTAGGATAGCCCTGAAAGTAGCTTTATTCATTTTCCCAACAACTCTGGGGATAATAAACAGCATCAGGTTCTAGTCGAAGTTCAGGTTTCTGACAGGAAGTAGACTTTTGGTGGGTATTATTACCTATTAAAGATTTCATGCTCATTTCCTCACATCCAAACTTACAGAGTGCTGCCATAAATCAACAGGTGATACAGGAAATCACTAAGAGGGTGCAGACATTTTCTTTTGACAATTTTCAGCTCGTTTTTCTTGACTTATATCACACATTGAAGTTAGAAAAATGTATAAAACTTATATTTTTGGCTTAATTTTTCTTAACGTTGTTGTACAGATATGTGTAAATCCTCTATACATGCAAGTAAAACGAAGGGGGAAACGTTTCATCTTATTAAAGTACTGTAATCTTTTTTGATAGCACTGTATCCAAAGTCACGTGACTCCAGCAGCTCCGACCCGTCGGTCCTTCGCGGAATCTATGCCGTGTCACGTTGCCATGGAGACCATTTCTGTTTTCTTCCCCCACAAAGCACAACCTCACGCCAAGTGAAAGGTTGTGCTTTAGAGTTTGTATAGAAGCATTTATGAAGGAAGACTGGGAACCAGTGTGGCTTGTCGATGAGCAGACAGAGGTTTTCTAAGGCGGGTTAACAGCAGAGACCAGCTAACCTGTCTGTTCGCCCTGTTTACAGGTGGGTCACTGAGCCTGTTTGCACGTCCATGTTTTAAATATCTGCTCGTTTATCGTACGCAGACAGCAGCTGGTACGTACACAGGTTGAGTCCAAACTTTTTGCGTGATTATATTCAATATACAAACAAATTCTATGGATTTATTGTTGGAATGAGTTTTGGAGGAATCTGTTTGAATCTTATTATTTGGGGTCAATAGCATCTATCATGACCTATTCCAGGCAGGGAGGAGGGCCGTGTTATGATTTTATTACAGGGCAACAGGAGACGCAACCCTTCCCCCACCCTGAGGGAAAATCAGACTGATGACTTAAAATAACATTTATTTTAACATATCCACTTTATATGGTGAAACTAGACATTTCTCCAAGGACTGATACGAGGGGGGTGAGGGGTATGGAAAGCTTTATCAACATTTTATTTCAAGTATAACATGGAAAAAATATCATGTTATAAGCTAAATAATCTGCCAATGGAACAGGTACTTTCTCATCAATAGAATCTCATTTTGTTGAAAAGTTACTTGTAACTTTGTTTTGTCTTATTTCAAGTATTCTGAGATATTTGCGCTAGACCAAAATGACTCAATGAGATTTAAAGATTTCTATGCAGCTAAAGAGTTCAAGGGTTATTCTTTGGCTGGGCGTCCATCTTTGCCTATTGACCTTGATTTGTGTATGCTGATGTTAATGTGGAAGTTGTTGCTTATGTCTTTTAAATCACAATGATGTAATGTTTTCCTTTAAAAAAAATAGAGATTTTTTTTATCTCAGGTGACTCCCAGGTGTGTTTCAAATTAAACGAGCATGATTTTATATTGCTTAAGTGTTTAAAATGCAGATAGATATACTGTTAGGGTTAGTATCATTTAACTATCACTTTAGAGGTCTGAATTACAGCCTTCATGTAAGAAACATGCGCCACATACAACTGAGAGAAAATAACCTACGATACTGCTCTATTGGTTTGTATTATCAGTTTCTAAGTAAACAAGTGAAAATGATGTACAAAACGCCATTGCAATATTATTTAGGAGTTAAGTGTATCAGCATAAGGATGAAATAATACCAATCTTCATCTTGTAAAAACGTTTATTTGATGGTGACCCCACATACTGCCTGATGGGCCACGTTTTGCTTTGTTGTGTGTCTGCTCCATTCACACTGAGCCAGATTCGGGTTCTGCTGGAGTTTTCTTCCTGTTAAAGGGGAGGTTTTCCTCCCCACTGTCGCCACACACATGCTCGGTATGAGGGAATGCAATGCAAGCGATTGTTGCTATGTACAGAAAGAGTGAACACTGCAGGTCGTAATCTGCTTTTTGACCAATTTTAATAAATAGGGGTTGCACCAATTAGTCGACTAGTCGATTCTTTTCTCTGCAATGACTTTTTTTGGGCTAGTCGACTACTCGCAATCACGTGACAAAACATATTTTTCCAAGGAAATGAAAGGAGATGGATTAGGTGAGTTCACCAGAAAGCTCAAATTGTATAAAAATGTAAATAATATAACAAAGAGAAGCTGTAAATTACAGCATAGGCTCCCGCAATAGGGGCGTTGCGGTGGTTAGCGCGGCGCCCCGCATATAGAGACTTTAGCCCGCGGTAGTCAGGAGTCCGACTCCCGTCCTCTATTCGCTGGGCCTCTCCGCTCTCTCTGACCCCTTACTATCAGATTGCTGTCAAATAAACTAGTGCCGGAAAAATCCTTTTTTTAAAAAAAAAGACTACCGGAGTAACATGTGACAATGTGGCATGAAGTCGGGTTTTTTCCATCCCTCAAATACCCCCAATTGATCAGTGTCACTCTGCGTACTGAAGCTTCTAACCTGGCAGCTTTACGTTCTTATAAATATCTGGTTTGACAACATCTGTAAACTAAGTCCAAGCTTCATCCTGATAATCTGATAGAGGCGATCTGTGCCGCCGTCTGCATGTCGGTTCAGAGCCGCTGTTGAGTTCATAAGTTTGGCTTGTGATGTTCCAAAAGCACCATGTGGTCAATGTGATAATTTGACTCCTATACGGGTAACTATGTCGAGATCATCAGTATCGTCACTATGACGTCACCGTGACTAGTAGACATCGACTCGACTATTATCACGATGTAGTCGACCTTGAAAAATATGTAGTCGTTCAACCCCTAGTAATGAACTGAAATTCACAGCAATTTTCTTGATAACTTGGACTGAAATGACTTTTTTTTTGAAAAGTGCCTCAAGATTACGTGTTCTGAATGGATATAAATAAACTGAGTTGAATTGAATGTCTTGCTGAATCTGTTGACATTTCTCTTCCCTTTATAGAATATTTTAACTGATTCATTATCGGATACCAACTCTGTATCCAGTAACTTCTCCCAAGATCAGCTTCTTGAGGCTGAGTGAAAGACAACAATCTGAAAATATTTTCCAAAGTTTCTAAACGATTTCCTTTATTCTGACAAAAAATGTTCCTGATGTGATTGACAGTGCTAAGCCCCTCCTCCTGGCTCTGATTGGTTGTTTTTGGTCGAGCAGTGCATTTCTTTAGACAGCAACAGCAGGACTGGGAGGAGATGGAGGAGCTGGATCTTTTCACACATATGTCTCATATTACACTGATGTAATGACATAGTGATAGTTTTAACAAATATGTGAAAAACTTTTTTAATAAAAGTTACACACTGCATCTTTAATAGTCGCTATCAGGTAACAGACGTAAATTCGTTGTGTGCTGACATGAAATTCTGCATTTTAATTTAAATGTTATTAGAAAAAATAACCTTTTTAACTATATCATAAAAAGAAAGTAAAAATCTACCTTGCTGTTTAAATAAATGCTTACAGATGTCTCTTCTCTTGCATTTACAATTCTAGGACTCTTAACTCCAAAACTTCATAACACGGTAATTCTGCAGGGAAGCTTTATCAACACATTTATGTTGAATTTCCAAGCGTTTTCATTTTTCTTCCATCACCTCTACCATTTTCTCTCAAACCTTTCTCCATCAGGCTCTCAGGGACGCCAGAATGAGCTTTGCAGTGGCAAAGGGCCGTCTGCAGGTCCTCCAGATCTACCGCCTGCTGCAGTGGATCCACAAAGGAGAGAAGGATGAGATCGCGAAGATGGTGAAGCTTGGGGTGACGAACCTCATCAACCTCACCGAGCCACAGGAAGGCCTGGGGGTGCTCCACCTGGCGGTTTCTGCCAACAATAGCGGTGATGAGCTTCATTTTTGCTCTGTCTGATTGTAAATTAGATGTTTCAAACAAGTGCTCGAGTTGCGTCCTGCAGGGTGTAACATTTGTCAACTGACGCTACGTTTTATGACAACAAACATTCAAGCCCAAACATGCTGCTCCATTTCTATTTCTATGTAACAGGAAAGTCGTATTTATTTTACTAAGGTAATTTGAGTTGATGTGTAAAACCTCAAAAACGTCACTCTAAATGATTTGTTTGGTTAGTGGTAGGGAGGAATGAGCGACACACGTGTTAACTCTCACGCAAACAAAAAATGGCAGCAGACTAGCAAAACCCTGGACTTTTTTTTTCTTTGACATTCTGATTATTGATGTTTGCAACCAGAGTTTCTGTTTCACACAATTCTGCGGGCGAAGGGTGTCAGTTCTGAGTGTATCTGTTGCTCTGTTTCCTCACAGACCTTGTTGAGTTTCTCCTCTCCCTTGGAGCACATCCCGACGTCCAAGACAAGATGGGCTGCACGCCCGCCATGCTAGCTGCCGAGCTGGGGAATGAGGACATTTTATCGCTGCTGTTACAGAAACAGCCTGACATGAAGCTAGTGGACGTAAAGGGCAAAGGTGGGCAGAGAGTGAAAATAGAGTGAAATGCTCAGACGTGATTACAGAAGAGCAAGTTAAGAGCCGGAAGCTCTTACAAAACCACAAAAAGTGTCACCATAACAAATTTTTCTGGGCGATAAATCGCCTCGGTAATTACTGCGATAGACAGCGCAGGGTTTCCCCCAGAAAACTTGCTAAGCCCGGTGGTTGGGGCTTCAGGGGCCCCATAAATACAAATATTTTAAAACAGACCACAGATACATAAATGTATCAATTTTATTCAATTGTTTAGGCATACATAGGCCTGTCACGATAACAGATTTTGCTGGTCGATCAATTGTCTAAAGATTTATTTCCAATAAACGATAATATCGTCTCAAGAAATTCTGTACAGGGACCACAGACAGAAACTTTACAAGGTAGACGGACACAGAGTCGCACGCTGGGCAGCGTGAGGCGCCAGCTGTGTGATTGGTCCGCAAACTATCGGGTTTAAATGCATAAACTATAAACCTACCTATTATAAACCTATCCTTTGGGAATAAATCTGCTCTGCTAGTGAAATGCTAAGACAACAGCATTTCGGCTTAAAAAAAAAAGCGCCTATTTTTTTTACCCCTGGAAACGTAAACAAGCAACGCTTAGCCTGGCGGCGGGGCTAGCAAAGCATGGCGGGCCGCCAGGCTTATAAAACCCTGCAGTGTTATTGTTACTTTGAGTCCATTTTCAAGGAATATATTGATAATGGTGAAATAATCCAAGTCTGCCTTATCAAAGACTAAAATACTTAAATTTTGTAAAGAACACTTAACACTGGAACTGGAATAACCAGGATAAAACACAACAGCCAAATAAAATAAATAAAAATGGAAACTAAAACCACATGCAATCAAAACTCAGAAAAAAAGGGTTACAATGTCTAATAAAATAGGAATCATCACAAAGGAAAGTATAAAGCTCAGTTCAGTTTATCATGTGATTAATGATTAATACGACAGACTTATTCTCATTAGAGGCTATACATTGTTAATACACTGAAAGCTAACTCTAGCTTTTTTCAATCATTTTTCTGTTAAACAGCTGAGTGCAGAAGTTTACATTTATTGTAGCCTTTGTCAATTAGCATTTCACACAGAACCCAGATGCTCCTGTAGGAGCCCATCAACAAACTCCAGAATTAATTAGATGGAAAATTGACCATACTTCTATAAGATATGTTGAAATTATTTTTTTCATCACTAAATTAAGCCTGAATGTTAAAACTAAAAAAAAAACAAATGGTAGAATTAATTTCAGTTAGTTTGTTTTTAAGGTACAGAGTTGCTTTTAAATACAGTGGAGAGGTTTTTGATAAGCATGGCAGCCGTAGACAGTTATATACGCTGTAGGTGTTTTATCTATTCCAAAACCAGTTTTTCATGTGCAAATGTCTGAAACTGATGTAAGATGGAAAAAAACTAACTCTTCCATCAATATTATGATTTGGGAAATTGAAATAACTTGGGCTTGTTTATCAGATTAAAAGGAACTTTAAAGCAGGTACTAAACTGAATTTCCATTAAGCCAACATGTCTGTGGTTGTTTTTGGTCTGATGTAGTATCCTAACCTTAATTGTTGCATTATTATAACCTGTAAACTGAAAATCATCATAATTAACAGGAAGAAAAATGTGAAAACATCAGTGTGTGGAATTAATCTATGTAATGTGTTTCACTTAATGAGTTGAGTTACTGAAATAAATTTACTTTTCAATGCTATTCTAAGATCACAGTACTTAAATATGTGGTTTCAGATCTATGCAGTCATTTTGAACCTGCATGGGTCATAGAGGATCCTTAATCATTTTGAAATTTTGTAGCCAATCAGGATGATTTTTTGCTCTTAGGTTTTGTCAGGTAAACATTGTCTTCTCAAGAACTTATGTGTAGCTTTTGTTTAGATATTAATGAGAAAGACACAACAACGGAGGATTCTTTCAGAAAACCTAACGCTGTTGCTTTAATGCATCCAGATCAGAAAATGCTATGAAACACGGAGGGACCAAGAGTTGGCATCAATTCACGTTTGTAAAATGTTCTGTTTTGTTATGTAGCGTGTTTGTCCAGCTATGTCCATGTGTGGCTCTGTGTGTGAGTCAGGCCCCTGTGTGTGTGAGTCTAATTACAGATCAAGCCCTCATGGTGACACTCTGATGTGGAACCTGCTCTGTAACCCGATAACGCCGCTCGCTCCCCAGAGGCGTGTGCACTGCTCTCATTCCATCCTTCTCTTCAAGCGTTTCATTCCCCACACATTTTCAATTATTGCATAAAAGTAAAAAAAAGAAGAAAAAATAGAATCTGAATTATGTTTAATTAGCACCTGGTTATTTTTCTCCATTGGATCTGAATGTAATAATGGAGGTACATATTTAGCGCAGGCAGCACTTGAACTACACAAAGACTCAGCAATTATGAACCGCCCAGCTCGACTCACCACCTCAGACCTAATTATTTTTGTCAAACCCAAATGTAAATGACACCTCTGTCACTTTTAACCTTTTCTTTTTATTATTCTTTATCTCATTCGTGATTCAGGCGTGCTGTTCTACTGCAGCTACCCCACCAAGCGCCACGCCCGCTGCCTAGAACTGGCGCTGAAGAATGGGGCTGATCCCGACAACACCTCTTATAGCGGGGTTCACATTCTTAGCATGATGTGTGAGAAAGCTAATGAGTGCACCCCCTTGTGCCTCATCCTGCTGGATGCTGATACAGACCCCAACGCGGCAAACGAGGTTAAAGAAAAAAAGAAGAAAACATGACAGAGAAAAATATGGAGAAGAAGCCATTTAAAGTGTGATTTCTTCTGCCCAGACAACGGGTGTGACGGCGCTGATGGAGGCTGCCAAGGCGGGCTCCCTGCCAGTTGTTCGGCAAATCCTCAGGAGAGGTGGAGACCCGAACACCCTGGACAAACACGGCTACAACGCAGTACACTACGCCGCCCTGAGCGGCTGTTTTGAGGTGTGGTATCTAGAACGTTTTCTGTCATATGCCTTTAAACTTTTTCACATTTTGGTTGGGTTCCAACCCGAGATGCACCGATCCGATGTTAATATCTTCACTGGTCCAGATATCGAAAAAACTCCCTCTAGACTCTCACACGCACTTTGCACAAATCATTGTTTTTTCTGGTTAGTAGAAATCGTCCTGCAGAATCACGTTTTTCTAAAAAGAAATAAGTAAATAAATAAATAATGAAAATGAAATGTTAAATTGTATTTATATTTTGTCATTTTCCTAGCACTTCACTCCAATTAAACACCAGAAGCAGAATCTTTCTTTAGGTAATTTAGGTTTGGACAATCTGTAGCACATAACTCTGCGACATTTCCCATCCTTCAGGTAATCATGGTGCTGTCAGCATTTGCAGCAGATATGAGTGTGATTAACTTGGACAATTGTACGCCTTTACACTACGCCGCCGCCGCAGGCAATGCCCTGTCCTGCAAGTTCCTTGCTCAGAGAGGTACGTTGTGACGTTGCAAAGCGTCTTCAATTTCAACGCAATCACCCAGAGAATTTGTCTCGTCTGGAAGAGACGTTACATCTCTGGATGTGTCCTCTGGAGCTTTAAGGATTTTGGTTACAGAAATGAAGAATAGCTCTTTTGTGTGTTAGCATTGCAAAGCTTATATCTCTGCTTTGATGCATGTGGAGGCAGGAAATTAAATCAAAGCGAGCAATACACAGTCCTGAATTAAATTAGGTAATGCGATCAAGTGTTTTTTCGTTGGGGTTTTTTCATAGCAGTCTGCTCTGTGTTCAGGTTGTAACCCCAAAGTGAAGAACAAGGAAGGTTTGCTACCACGTCAGATTGCCAAAGACTCCGGACTCAAGGCAGCAATCAAGGAGCTGAAAAAAGCAGAGAGGGCATTTGGGAAAAGCAAAAAATCCACTGGTGGTGGCATGATGTCAGATCTGTGGGCCTTGACCCTTCACGATTGGTCAAACGAGTACCAGGATGAATTAGTGGAAGCCTTTAGGGGCCAATTTGGCAATGCTGACTTAGACAGCTTCATGTCCGTGTTAGACGACCTGGGCGCTCCGGTTGAACCAGACCAACTCGAGATGGTCTTCTCAGCACACAACAAGAAGGGAGAGGGCCTGATCAACGTGAATGACTTCATCAAAGGCACCAAGTACATCAAGAAAGTCTTCCGTCTCACTGGGTACACAACTCAGAAGAAAAAGAAAGAAAAGGGGGCTAAGAAGAAGAAGAAGAAAGGCCCGTTTGTCCTCCCCATACCCATTTGCACCCTCGTGCCGGAGCTCAAGCCCCGACGGCCCGACGGTGGCCCGCCTTACTTCATGATTGAGAAGTACCACAACTTGACAGACGTTCGCCGCTTTGACAACGAGCACCCGCCGCTTCATCCCATAGTCAACGACTCGTGGTGGTACATAGAGAAGCCAAACAAAGTTTACATCAACATCAACTACTGTGTGAGGAACGGAGATTTGGAGTCTCTGGACCTCGCCTTCAACGATGGAGTACCTGTGGACGCTCAGGATGAATTTTACAAGACTCCGCTGATGGAGGCATGCATCAGCGGCAACTACGAGTTGGTCCAGTATCTTCTAGAAAAGGGGTGAGTAGCCACACCCGACATCCAGATGTTTCCGGTCCAGGCTTGTCAGTGTTGAGACACACCCCAAAACACTTGGTCTGTCACACAAAACCCCAAGAAAATATGTTGTATGTGCAAATACTGTTAAAAAGCTCTGTATTTGGTTTTCACAGATAAGTCCTATTAATAGTTAAAAGAACCTTAAAAAGGGTGAAGTCAAATTTATTTGCATTCCACATTCCAGGAACACAGTAGCTCAAAGAGTTTTAAGTCATAAAGGTGTGTCATGCATTAAACATTACATTTTATCAAATGCCATCAACAAAATTGTCAAGCAAATACTTGTCAAATATGTTGATCAGTGTTCCAGTTACTACTAATCAAAGGCAATTCTAAACAGGTGGGTTTTAAGTCTTAACTTAAAGCTGCAGTATGTCACTTTGACAAAAATGGGGTTTTTTGTTTGGTTTTTTGTTGTTTTTTTTCCAGTTTTGTTAAAACTGTTACTATGATGGAAAAACGTTTTACCATTTCAATAAAAAGTTATCCCCATCATTGGTGGCCATGGTAACTAGCCTTAGCATTCATGCCAGGCTATGTTATGATAAACATGCTATAGAGTAGCAGAGAGTAAGGGGTAGGGTGTTAGCAAATGATGAAGTACACAAAAGTGATTGATAGCAATAAGACCCTCCCCTTGGCTCTGATTGGCTGTTTCTGACTTGATGGTGTATTTCTGCAATTACTAGTGTGGGAAGGCAGAGGATCTTGGTTTTTTTCCACATCTGTCTCAATACAGTATTGCGACAACATAATGATAATTTTAGCAAATATGAAAAAAAAACTATTTTTAAAAATAAAAGTTACATACTGCAGCTGTAAAGCAACTTAGTCAGGATCTTTTCAGTTTTCTGGACGTTTAGTACAGATTACTGCTGCATAGAAGCTGAATGCTGCTTCTCCATGTTTCTGGTTCTGGTTCTGCTCTCCATCCCCAGAACCAGAATACCTCAGAGGTCTGGAAGGTTTGATACAATAGCAGATCTTTAATGTATTTTGGAGTGAATCCATTCAGTGATTTAAGAACTAACAGAAAGTAACGTTCTATCTGCCGTGCAGCGTAGAATCCTTTTCAATAAGTAATGAGGTCTCACTGAACACGAACTCCCACCTTGCGTCCGACAGGGCTGAAGTGAACAAGTGTGACCAGTTCTTCTGGACGCCTCTCCACCATGCAGCCAACGGGGGGTACTTGGAAATTGTGGAGTGTTTGGTGAATGCCGGGGCCGACGTCAACGCAAAAGCAATCAACGACGGCACGCCGCTCATGAGAGCCATCGAGAGCTCCAGCTTCTCATGTGTGGAATTCCTCATCAACGCCGGGGCCAAAGTCTATTCAGAGACCAAGCAAGGTATGACGCAGTCTGAACATTAAAAAAGATTTTCATTTTAGTTTAAACTTAGGTTTGAATTTACGCTGTTGTGCATTGACACAGATCTTATGACTGCGCATCATCATTTTAAACACAAGTTAAAACTACAGTAGAAATAAGGAAGAAATCTATTTGTCATTAATTACTGTTCAGGAGCACAAAAGAAAAATGAAAACAACCATAACTGCATTCATTCGTCTCGGCCTTGTTCTTTTCCTCCAGGAGTAACCTGCCTTGATATGGCCGGACACTTTGGAGAAACCAGCATAGAGAGCCTGGTTCTGGAAAAGGTGAACGCGCTGCCGGACAACATGAAACCAAAACCTAAACCTGGTAAAAAGAAGGTACCCAAGTAGCCTTGCCGTTTGACCGCGGCTTACATTAAAAACGTTCTGCATGCACCTTTTGATGTGTCACACTGACGTTTTGTGTGTGTTTGTTCGTGAAAGGTTTCCTAACAGAAAGCAGTTTCCTTACAACGGTTGAGCACCGATCCAGTTTGGTTTATTTTTTCACTTCCAATACCGGAAGGGAGGTTCAGTATCGGTGGATTTTGATCTGATACATCTCAGAGGATGTCAGAGGAAAACGCGCATCAGATAACCATTAATCTGACAGAATTGAAATCACGAAAATTCATTTGCTGACTGGAAACACATCAATTTGAAGAAAAAAAAAATGTTTCGATAGAAGGTTTTTGTGTTAGGATGAGGTGATTTGTGTTTCGCAAGACTGTAGTGAAAACACTTTTTTGCATCACACGAGTCTCGTGATCGACAGCTGGACAGTAACTACTGGCAGAAATGTCAAAGTAGACGACAGGAAGTGGTAGGAGGATGGTGGTGTTTTGTTGTTTTTGGATGATGTGCAGCCGGCTCCACAGCATCGCACTGTTCATGAAAAGTTGTGTGTAATTCCAACATGTTGAATCCATAACTCTTCTGTAAAATGGCCGACTACAATTTCCCCAAAATGCAGCATAAGCAGCCACTCCCAAGAATATGCGGCCTGTCGCTCCAATGCTGGAATAAGATGACTAAGTCTCCTCTGATTGGTTGATAGATGATGTTAACATCCATCTCTGTCATAATTCCTATTGATTTGTCGCGTGAACAAGCTCATTCACATGTGACTTTAATTTTATTTCTTATTTAATGGAAACACCGCAAGTGTTTTTTCCGATATTAACAGAATTTCGACAAAAGTGTGCACACATTTGTTAATGGAAACTCATCTACGGACACAACAATCCCAAAATCGGTCAGTCTTTCATTTCACTACATTTGTTGCTCAGCAAGGAAAAAAGTCTAGACTATAACTCCCTAGCCAAAACAGTATAGAAACTGTACACCTTTCTTTTAAAAAGGCCAACGTTGGAGACCTCTTTCCCCCTTTTTTGAGTTTGTTAAATTTTTTTTTGTTTTAAATTATGGTATTTCACCCATTTATTTATTTATTTAATCTTGGCTGAAATGGCTCTCCATATTAAATTACTTTGTTATAAAAAAAAATCCTACAGATTATGAACAGGGGATTTTTAATAATTTTTTTTTTAAATAAACGTAACCAGCACTGGTAGCAGTTGGTGCAATAAAGGAGGAAAACTCTTTGGTAAAGTGTCAAAAGTTTAAAAATCCAGAAAAGCCTTGGAAATCTTGTACAAATATTGGGCAGAAAGGAATGTCCGTCGTCTGTTTCTCATCACGGTGTAATTGTATCTCTGAGCCAGTTAGCATGATCTGCGATCTGCTTATCAACACTTCAATCACGTAGATGTACAATCATGTAGAACTAGATCTTTAAAAATATACACCTGCATGCATTTCTTCCAGTAGGGATTTCATGTTATGTTTTTAGAGTCGTTTCTGCTAAGTGGACTTGCATGTTCAGTAAATGTTCCACACTGTTAAGTTTCTAAGGTTACGCCTTCATGGTTGTTACTGATACCGACACCCTTTTGAGATTTAAAAAAAAAAAAATTCAAAACAAACTGATTTATTCATGAAGGATTTGATTTAAACTGTCTCTAAGGAGAAAAAAGGACATAAAACTGGATCTCAGTAAATTATACAGTCATTCAGTGTAAATGAGAAACTCATGTAGCGTCGTTTCACACAGAGTTTTATATTTGATGTTGTTGTCTGATGCTTCTGGTTTGCAGCTGGATGAATCTCAGACTCCAGTCTCTGTCCACTTTGGGAATCTCCCCCCTCCAAACTCTTGAATTGTCTTTGCTTTTCAACACCCACAACACTGAGGTTGCCTCTGATGCTTGTGCAACTTTTCCTGTGACACATTTTCCTCCAAATCAACCTTCCATCACCACACTTGTAGTGTTTTCACATCAGGTTATCTGGTAGACTCGTTTCGATTGAGGACCAAAGTTGCAACATTTGTTACATTTTCAGCTGGTGCGCTTCACTTTCACACTGTGCCAAATGAACCAAACCCTTTGAAAAACCTGTCCACCTTCTTGCCTGTGGGGGGCGCTGCACCAAGATCCACTGGAGGAAAACAACGTGAAAACCTCCAAAGAAGACACTGAGCGCAACTTCCTTCTTCACAAAATGTGAACCAAGACAGAGTTAGCAGTCGTAGGATTTCTCTTTGGCAAAAGACCACGATATATTTTTTCTGCTAGCGCTAAGCATACGTTTGTTTTGGATGTATTTACCCAGAATGCCCTGTGCTACTGTCCATTTCCTACTTGTGGAGGGATCTCCGGCTCACTTGGCCTTCCTGCATGCATTCGAACTGAGACCAGGGTTTTTAGGCGGACTATAGTTCGCTTTTTTGGTCCGCTTCAGTAAGGTTACACATAAATAACATCACTTTTCTGATTACTGAATCTATTAAAACTTTCTCTTTTTGTTATTTATTTGTAAAATACTCTTAATTTAATGATATGCACCATCTACAGATCGTGATAGCTACTCCAAACCTGCATCCTGCATTTTATTTCCTCAAAGAGTTGAACGCCACGTTGACTGTTAAAAAAATCAGAGCTATGGTGAACGGCGAGCGGTTCTTACAGGTGATTTACTTTGGAGCAGACGAGTAGCTGATGCAGGGACCCAGTGAAGACGATGCAAATCACCTGAGGCCAGGCCTAGCTAATACACGGCTACAGATAAACAGCCTTCAGCTCGGCGAGGAGGAAGAGAGTGAGAGGAGGTTGGGCATCTATTAATTCACTTCATCTTCAGGCGAGAAAAGTTGGGTTTAGTACTGCCCTCCAGGAATTATTTGTGTAAACAGTAATTGATATCACTAATCACAATCTCATTGTGTTCTCATAGTGGCTCTCAGAGGCAAAGATGCTAAAAACAAGAGGGCCGTAGTTTCTCGGTTAATCCTGTAGTGTTTCTGTAACTCAAACTGACCCGAGTTTAAAGTTGAAACACGTGAGTCAGACTGACGCACAAAGCCTTGTTGTGATTTTAACAAGCATAGTAAGTGCTGACTCTGCACTTACTATGTTCAAGATCTTTGGTCTGAACGCTAACGTTACAGCAGTGGAAATGGAATATAATAAGTTCAAGGTTGAGCATAAATACACTGAAAGCTCAGTTCCTCCAGGGGAAGTCACTGGTTTATATTATTATGGTATCATCTTAGTGTCAGATTTTACTCACTGGTTTGTTTTTCCAGCATGTTTTGCTGTTTCATTTTTATTTTCTGGTTTGACTTTTGATTTTTTTTTTTTCAAAAGTTTTTGTCACTCACGATACATTTTCTCAGACGTCCATCAGCACCGTTGTTTTGTGTAAATATTACTAGAGGTGGGCAATAAGGACTTAGTTTTATCAGGGTGTTTTGTGATAATAATGTGATAACTGAAAAAGTGACTAAGAAGTATTTATGACTTTTTTAGGTAACTGCAATTGTGGAAATTGTGTCACAGCAATTATATCCCCACAAACACAAATGCTGCTCTTGAAAAACATAACATTTGTAATATGATTCTCTAGGGAAAGGGAGCTAAAGAAATCTGATTTATATCTCTAACAATTGACACAGTAACTGAATTTAATCCTATTTTCCAATTTATTGCTACACAGTTATTGCACAAATTAGAACAATTGTAAAGTTAACAATCTTGACAATACAGACAGCTTTAGGGGGTTTTAAACAATAATTGGAATTAATTGTGACAACAATAAACCAAAATCTTATCATGATAGGTCATTTATCTCAATAAATGATCAGTGATACAATAAATGCCCACCTCTTAATATTACCAAAGATTTTCCCCCTTTCTGTTTTATCTAGTTAACTTCCTTAAATCACATTTTGTTCTACAAAATGCAAATGTCTTGTGTGTCTGGTCTGGTCTTCAGTACCTTTGAAAAGTATTCACTCCTTTGGATGGTTTACCCTTGGATCGCTTTTACAAATTAATCCTGGTCAACATTTGGCTTTTCTAATTATATTTTCTTTTTAAAGAAATATTTTTAATATCAAAGTGAAAACTTTTGAACAAAAGATGACAACTAACTAAAAAGATGTAACAAAATATAAATGATTTCATAAATATCCACCCATTTAAAGTCACTGACCTAATTCAACAAAGGTCCCTCCAATTGGTGCCAGTATTCTAACAACTTTGTAAAAAAGCTCAAATTTGTTGATGAATATTGATTTGTAAAAACTGTTTTGAAAAATGGTAAAACATCAAATGGAATAAATAATTTTTTTTATAAATATCTGTTTAATTATTGACATATCGGCTCCATTGACCGGGTACCTCTTGCCGCTCTTTACGTCAGTTCTTGGTGATTGCCTTTAGGTGGCTATTTCAAGGGGTGCTGTGCATAGCAAGACGATTCCTGGGACATCAGGGAGGACGCCCACCCAGATGACCTCCAAAAGCATCATCCTCCATGACACCAGGATCCCCACAGAAAAAACTAACACAGAGGATATGAGCTTTGTGCCAAAAACTGTACGTTTGGTTACACTGACGCCTAGTAGCAACCTTCTATATAAAAGCTAAATATTGACTACATTTGACTTCTATTATTCCTTGTTGACTCCAACTCCAATTGTGTTTGTTTGTTTGTTTGAGGTTTGGGGTGAACCGCCCACCACCAGCCAGCTGATGTCAAACATAGCGAGACGAAAGGGTCGCATAACCCTGGAGGTGAACTTCGACGACTTGTTGATCCCTTTCAGCCAGCGCTTCCAGAGAAGGATCCTGGAGATAATCAAGCCAAAGACCAAACTGGAGGAAAGCCAGAGACAGAGACAAGTGTCCTAATTATGTTACTCTGCTTATGTTGTCATCATCGATGCCTTTTTATTATTATTATTTTTGACAGCTAATATGAAAAACGACATTCAGCACATGTCCATCCCTGGGGCTGTGGGATTTTTATCAACAAGTGAATTACATATAAAGCCATGCAGATAATGAGAATGTGAGTAATCAAGTGAAAATAAAAGGTTCTTTACTCTTATGGTTCTGTGTCTAAAACAAAGGAGCTGGTTTTTCCTTTTTTCGCTAATTAATTTTGCTTGGTAAATGTCCACACCACCGACCACATTTCACTACGTATAGAGGTGGACTTAATTAAAGTGGTATGATGACATACTAGGGTTCTTGTAAATAGGAAAAAAATAGTAATTTTCCACCAAATGGCTCTAATTTTATAGAAAAAAACCAAGGGTATTTCTGGGGTCTAAAAGTTGAACATTAGCTAGAAAAACTCTTCACAACTTCAGAAAGTTTCTTGAAAAAACAAGAAAATTTAAGCGTTGGAAAAAGTCAAACATTTTCTACCTTTGAAACTTGAAAATGTCCATGTTTTTCTAAAAAAAAATTCACAGATTATTCTCTGAACTTTTTTTTGCCAGAAATAAACTTACAATGGCCTGCATTCCTGTCGTGAAGTTAATTCCTAATGGAATTTAAATCTTTATTATTTATTTATTTATTTATTTATTTATTTATTTATCTTTCAGAGATACAGATACATAATCCGCCGCAGTTTATTATGCTTTTCTTCCTGAAGTTTCATATATTAACCAGTAGGTGGTAGTGTTTGTCAAATCTGGCCGCATAAGGTTTTGGTTGTTTATTAAGGCTGGTAATTAAAAAAAAAAAAGAAAAAAAAGAAAAGAGGAAAGAACTTGGGGGGGAAGCTCCCTCTTCTAGCACAGAAAGAGATCAAAATGGTAGCCACGAGTTTTAGCTGCTCACATGCATCACTGATGACTTAAGATTAAAAAAAATCTACAGCATAATGAGATCTACCTGTAAGATGTGAAAGAATGCAGCTCCACTCTTGTTGCGTCATGTTTGCCTCAGGTTACATTTTGATAAATAAATAATCTCAGAAAACATTGTTATTTCCTGCAACAGCACAGTGGTGCAGCAGCAGCAGCAGCGTCGTCAAATAAAATGAGTTCGCGTGTCTTCTAGGTCCACAGGGACACGGTTATATAACCAAAAGAACACTTGGCAGAGGAGGTGGAGGGAGGCAGCTCTGAGATCTGAAATGTATGCTGAGAATTGTTCAAATATACATAAAAAGGATGGAGAGAGAGAGAGAGACAGATGTAACAGAAACCTGAAAGCCCAGCAGGGCAGTTCACGATGCGCGCGAGCCGAGGGTGGAGAGGTGATGGCGAGAGCAGGATGGAGGAATGAGAAGATGAAGATGAGGCTTTTCTGGTGCGATCAGTGGCCACACAGGTTAGAGGGAGGAAACAGTCCGGTTGTGACGCAGCGGGTCCGTCAGGGCGTCGGCTCAGGCTTATATGGTCATGCAGTATCTGCTGGGTGTGTTGCTGTTGGAGCTCACGCCACAAAGAGATGTGGGTCAGTTCACACAAAAGAAGAATATGGATCATAGTCAACAAAAATACCGTCAAATAGTAAATCCTGTGATATTTTGAAATGTTTGTGTATTTAGTGTGACTGTAGAGGCTCGTGGGACTGAATTTATGAATGAAATGGTTTATGTATCGACTTATTGAGGATATATATTTTTATTTGTATGACTGTTTTAGAGTTTTGTTTAGTTCTTTCCCTCCCCTGTCAGTCTGAGCTCCTATCGATGTGTGCTGCAGCCAGCAGCACTGCGGTCTCTGGCCCCGCACCGCTTACTCAGCACTTCTCCCCCCGGGGGGGGGGGGGGGGGGGGGGGGGGGGGGGGGGGGGGGGGGGGGGGGGGGGGGGGGGGGGGGGGGGGG
>CAEGAF010130402.1:0-14216 GCA_903067075.1 Micropoecilia bifurca
TTTACTTTTCTAAAGATTTTTTATTTTAGAATCAAAATAGGATAGATAGAGTTTAAAAATAAACATATATATATATATATATATATATATATATATATATATATGGCAATCGTAAGATCTTCACTTGAATTAAGTAGGCAAGTTAAAAACTAGTAGATTAAAAAAATTAAATGATTAAAAAAAACTAAATGAGTTTGTTCCTTACATAACTTTGTTTAATAAATTTAAAGAAGTAATTTCTATCAATTTAAACACCCATAATCCCACAAAGCAATAGTTGACTATTTTTCAGGTATAAAGTGCTGGAAATGCCATGGTTGAAAACATAGGTCATTTAAAAAAAAAATGCATACAATAAAAAAAAAGTATCAGATTCTTTGTATTTATATTCGTTATAAGAATATATATTTTGAAGTATTTGCTTTTGCGCTTTGAATTTATTTAAATATTTAGTTATTACAATCAGTGGGCGGGGCCAACACTGAAGTTCTTTTAGTTCATGATTTCAGTTTTTAGATTTATTTATATTAATCAGTTTTGAATTATTGGTGTCAGTATGCCTGCAAACCTGAAATTTGCAATTAATTGAATGAAGTACTCAAACCGAACCAATGCCATTATTATTCTAATATTTGAATCATTAGTTGTTTTAATTTCCTGCCATTTCCTGGTTGATTGTTCAGAAGGAAGCTCATCTGGTTAATAGTTTACTCTTCATCTGATAAACAGAGTGACGCCAGGAGAGGAGGCAAGAAGCAAACCGAGAGGGAGAAGAAGAAGAAGATCCTCGCTGAACGCAGGAAGCCGCTCACCATCGATCACCTCAGTGAGGACAAACTCAAGTACGACTCAGCTTGGCTTGTTCTTTTGCTCAGTTAGTCCCAGAATATCGGTGGGGTTTTAATACACATGAAGATGTCGCTGTTAGATGTCAATCTAATGAGAAATTACAACAAACACATGTAGGGAGAAGGCCAAGGAGCTGTGGGACTCGCTGAGGGGCCTGGAGTCCGAGAAGTTTGATCTCAGCGAAAAACTTAGAAGACAGAAATACGACGTAAGTCTGGCAAAACAAAACAAGCATCGTCAGTGCATCTTGCTTACATCTCAAATGTCCCGCTAGCTTCTGTGATTTTCTGCAAGCCACTAGATACTTGAGGTTTGTTTCCTTGCAGATTAACCAGCTTCTCTGCCGAGTTCAAGACCACCAGAGGCAAGTCTTAAAAAAAGAAGTGCATTAGTGATTAGGCTCCCTCTTTGTGCTGTGTAACAATACAAGTTGTACCCTGCATGCTGATGTTCTGAGTGTTTTTTCTCCACGTTTCAGTGTCAAAGGTCGCGGTAAAGGGAAGATGGGCGGCCGTCTGAGGTAAAGCTGCTGCGAGACGGAGACGAGGAAGACATTCGCAGCAAATACTCCATATTCTGTTTATCGTCCTGTTGTCTTAAAGTACATGTCAACCGTCATGAGATTAAAGCAATAAATAGGCCATTTCATCCAATCTGATTCATTTCTATAAACCATTAAGAGCCCATTTGTCCCTATGTGCATTTGTCTCACATAATAATAAAATACCTGAATGACAACAAATGTGTCTTATTTAGCTTTAAACACAAATATTAACAAGGAAAAAAAAGTGTTTGTAGATCTAAATGATCATTTAAATGTAGTACATTCTGGTAACTCTGAATAAAAAGTAGACATTTTTAGTACCGTTTAATCATTTATAGCTTTTATTTCAATCTAAAATAAGAGCAGAAGTTTTGCATTCAAGACTCTACACAGTGGCGACATAAAATTTCGCATGTTTCTGCTTTTGATTTGATTACATTAAGAAAAATATAATCTGGGACTACAGTATGCGTGTAATGCTGATAAAGAGGGGCTACCACACACCATCCCCTGTTTATGGACAGTCCTCGCTGTTCTGTACATTACAATTTTATACTGGTGAGAAACGCTTCCAACGTCAGTGCATTTTTACAAGCGGCTTCCCTCACAGCTCCGAGGCGCGTCGGGACTCGGTCGGAGGAGGATGCTGAAGACGGAGGGTCTGTGAGGATGACGCTCCCACAAGCCATGAACAGAACTGGATGGAGAGCGGCGACGCTCACCACATGTGGGTTTCTCTGATCTCTGCGATCACCTGGCTGGCTTTCTGCAAAGCCTGGACACGACAACAGAGGAGCGTTAGACAACCCTATTATCACACACACATGAAACATTAGTGCATGAAACATAGCGTTTTCACATAAAAAGTTTTGTTTTGTTTTTTTGGATTGGGATAGGGGCATATGTAAAACTAATATTAAAGTATAACATTGTTAAAAACTAATTTATATTTGCAAAAGTGATGCAGCAATAAAGTCATTAATTTGAAAGATTTTGTTATACAGTTCGGACTGGACGATGTGACTGAAAAACAGCGCGTTTCATCTGAGTCAAAATTATTGATTTTTTTTTGTTCTGAAATGTTGTCAAGCTGGTGGCAGGACCTTTCCTGACTTATCTGCAGTTTTCACTCCACGCCTTTGTCTTTTTTAATTTAATTTTATTTTTAAGCAGTTATGAGGCATAATGGAGGAAATTTGAAACACTCCTTCGCTAGTTGCTCAACATGTTGTTGCTAGGTAACCAAAGAGCGAGTGAGTGAGCTGGTGCCACCAACCTTCTTTAGCTAGGAGAGGTCGAGTATCTCAAGCCTTTCCTCTGCAGACATCCCCTAGAATGCTGTGCGGCTCTGGGTCGAAGATCAGTGACATTGTGGAATATTCTAACACAGTGGTCCCCTTTGTATTACAGCGGACCGGTCAAGACTCGGACAATTCTGCTGCGGGCCGGGGGGCCCGCACATGATCCGTAAGAAACTTTCCAAAGACATCTGATTTATTGCGCGGCCCGGTACCAATTGGTCGGGGACCACTGTTCTAACAGACCCATTTTACTACTATTGATCGCCTGTCTATTGTGGTAAGTCTATAGTCATTGATTTATTCACTTGCCACATATACAGCTACTGAAAATTATGTCACAGAAATATGTAATTTTATAATATGTAAACATGAAGTGCAAGGGATGAACTTTCAGGAATGACTGCATCACTGTGGTGCAACATGGCCACATGAAACCTGTGGCTTAAATCAACATCTTCTAAAGCCTGTTGAAGTGCTCAGATTTTCTTAAAGCACCTGTATTGACTTTTGACTCCATGAAACCAAGTGCAGCAACCAGCAATGACAAAACATCAAAATCTTCAGACTGGAAGCTTCACTTTTCAGCTCAAATGCTTGAGGTCTGACATTTACTTTCACCCAATAAGAAACCTTCTAACATTTAAGCAAAGTCCGTTCTTACACTGACCTTTAAAACAAACCATATGAAGCTTCTCATCTAATTGACGCCGACTGTGGCTTTAGCACATTGTAGCGACGTGTAAAGAACATGTCACCTTTAGCATGTCGGCGGCCTCGTTGCGCCTCTGAGCCATGTCCTCAGACTCTGTCAGCAGGTCATTCAGCAGGGTGGTCTTGTATAACTGACCCACCAGCTCGCTCTGCAGGCAGTCCTTCACATGGTTCACCAGGAAGTGCATCACAGCCTTTGGTACGCTGAGTTCAAACAATGATTTAGCTCAGGCAACAAGTAGAAATCGCAGTTTTTACCATTTATTTAATATGGTTAGCATATAAATAAAATTAAAAAAACCCATCTGTGTACCTGTCTTGGATATTTTTACGAACAATAAGGAAGTATGACTTGATGAGCCTCTCAATGACCTCGCAGTCTCTCTGCTCACGAGAAGACAGCTTTCTGGATACTGGTACAGGCTGAAGGATGAAAACGATGAAAATTAGCTTCTTGATGCTCTGACACTTATTCAAAAGGATTTACACAATAAGTAAACTAAAAATACACAGATTTATCATTTTCACATTTCAGTGTCAGAAATCAAAGGTAAACAATCACTATATATTATTTTACTTATTTATTTACATATTTTTAAACCTTTGTTGCTCTTGTGGGGTAACGAAACAAATCTTTGTCAGAATAACAAACTTGTCTGCCGTCCAGTTGTTTTATCTCTCCGTTTCCAATTCAAGCCAATACTCTATTTTGGTCTCAAAACACTTTGTTCTACTTTTCTACAATGTCTCTTTGTCTTTTATTGAGTTGTCACAAAATAAGAAGACTGCCCCCTAGTGTGAGCAGCATGCAACAACAAATACATACAGCTTAATTTTATTTGCCAATAGATCCCAAAGTTACCAATGTTTTGGATTTCATAAAGCTTTTTCTTTATAATAAAACCAGACCGGTATTACAGCAGATTTAGCCAATTTGTAGTTACTTCAGAATACATATTAACATCTGCAGCCATATTTCATTGCTACGGGAAAAAACAAGTTTGAAAATCTGACCAGTTAAAGCCAGTTCAGAGCACCTACCACATCCAGCAGGTTGACGGCGTGGCCCCTCTGCTGGCTGACGCCGGATAGATGTTGGGGTGTCGTCCTGTCAGCCGGTTGACCCTCCTCTCCTTTATTGAGCTTGCCTCTCCAGTTGCCTGTGCTTCCATCTCCCTGCTCATTAATAAAACCGCTCTGAAGGTTGGCGGCCGCTGCCTACATTGAGAAGACAAACGATCGTTAAAAGGCTCAATGGCATGAGAAAGATGGAGGCTGAGGAAAAGAGGGTCAAATACACGACCGATCAAAATCAAACTTTAACTTTCAGCATGCTGTAAGTCCTCCTGACAACTACAGAGTTCATGATACCTACTTTCAAGAGGCAACCCCCCAAAAAAACAGGCTGAAATAAATTAATGCAATAGTAAAGGCTTCACCGTTTCAAAAATGTCCTTTGGTCAGTTTCATGCTTGTTTAGGTTCCCATTATTGATCACATGTCAACTCATATTAGATTCAAGAGAGTCGGCCGCATTCCTCAACACCTGGATTCTCCAATAAATCTTAGAAATGACTGCATCAGTATGAGAGCAAACAAAAGCAGAGTTTTCAGTTTGCAGGAGAACAGATGCAAAGTAAGCAGACAGCAACAGAGAGTGACACACCTTAGCGGCCTCCCCTTCCAGGGCAAGAGGCTCAGAAGGCCCAACCGGGTATTTAAAGGACTAAAAGCGAACCAGAGGAAGAACAGAGCGAATAGAAAAGAGGCTGAATCTACAACGATCAGGAGCTGCTGATATCAGACACACAGAAGCAATATGAAATAGGCAAAATAAAGAACATTAAACAAATCCTGTTGAGCTTTTAAGAAAACGTTCACAGGCAGCATGTACCTTATCTCTAGGAACGGAGGAAGGCAAGTCTCTTATTTTGCTGCGTCTCTGCTCCTAAAAAAAGTGGAATTATATTAAAGCATTGCTCTAGTAGCACAAAGTGCTGCCAACACCATTAAATAATCCTACAGGCAGAAGCTTTGAAATCTAATTTTCTTACATCTACATTATTGTTCATGAGGCCAATGGCATCTGCAAAGTCGGGGTGTTTGGTGTTGATGTAGGATAGCTCAATGGCAACCAGGTTATGAACCTGAAGAGAAATTAGAAAATAAAACTGATCAGGCTTTGAAAACTTCAACAGAATGCTCACGGCGATCAATAAAACTCTGACCATGTCGTTTGTGACTGGAAGTCTCCTCCTGAGGAGGGAGGTGACCACCTCCACGATGGCGTCATGGAGTTTTGGAAATCTCAACAATTCCTACAAAGGGGAAAGGAAGTCAGGAAGGTTAGCACGCATGTTTTATCGCTTGCACATTTCCCAGCATGCCTCTGGATGTTTCTGAGAGCGTTTCTCGCCTGTGTGCTGTAGTTGCTGCAGTGCTGGATGATCCTCTGCATTTCCTCGTGAACCAGCTCGACACAACGCAGACTGGGCTCCTCCAGGCGTTTGATCTGCCGCTTCACCAGCAGCTCAAATGAAACCTCAGGCACGAACAAAGCGGGCCTCGGCCCCTGTCGAGAGAGATTCAAACCGTGACCCGTCCTGAAGACCCCGCTTGAGACGAAGGTCGTGGCAGAAAAATGCAGCAAAAAAACAAAAAACAAAACCAACCGTTGCATTCCTGATTGCCGTCAGCACGTCGATGGTGGTCAGGCCACCTAGTGGATCCACAGACTCCAAAGTGCGACCGAACGTCTCGTGGAAAATATAACAGATTCTCGCGCCGCCACATCTGAAGATATATATATATATATATATTAACAGGCTTTTGAAGATCTGTTTAAAATTGAAGAATCCATTTGAGAATTTGGCAGAGTTAAAGACGCGACTCACAGCTCGGCCGTCTCGATGTACTTGGCCGTGCCCTCTATGGTGTGGCAGTACTCTGCAGCAAACTTGGTGATGAGCTGCAACAAGGTGGCGCTCTTGTCCTCGACGGGCTCGCCATAGCTGATCAGCAGAGACTGGTACTGCGCCGCCAGCACGTTGATCCTCGTCTTCAGCTCGGGAAGGCAATCTCTGATGTGATGCATCAGCAGCCTGTGGTGACAAAACACACCAGTTCAGCAAGCTGCAATCTAACCGACAAGGTATCAAAACTGTTAATAATTATAATGTTGACATTAAGTAGTGGAAAGATTACAAACTGTTATTACAAACTCATTGGTCATTTTATCCCGTAAAGCACGCATGTAAAACTCCAGGAAACATTGCAAATATTTCCAAATCCAGCCAGCTGTAGCTTTTTCAGACAAAACATTAAGTGCGCTTAAATATTATTTTATCAATCAAATCAATGTAGTTTCTCCATCTACTGCCCAATTATATCAATCAGTCTGTCCAGTTTCTCACAAATTATTGTGGAAATTTGTGCAAAAATCAAGTCCCCACACTTTCTTGCATTAATATATAATTGGGAGTTTATTGCAGATTTTTCTCAAAAACTCTTACTTGGACCAAACAGCTGCCTCGGCCTTAATTAATGTCATATTATAATCCGCGATTTATACAGCGTGTGATAATAAAAAAACAAAAAAAAAACACATTTACCGACATAAATATTTCCAAATTAGTACCACAAACACTTTGATTTTTATTGCAAAAAAATTTCATGAAATCCTTGAGGAACTGAAAAGATGTTCAATATTATTTTATCTCAAGAATTTATTGATATTTTAACAGTTTGTGAACAAGTTTTATCAATACATTCTAGCACAACCGGCCCTTTAAGAGCATTCGTAATCTTGATTTGGCCCAAAACAAAAATGAGCTCGACACCCCTGCCTTAAAGAACTAATTGAATCACCCTTCTTGGATCGTTCTAACCAGTTCGGCTATTTTGGTCAATAATAATCCAGATTAGTTCAAACACTTTAGAACACACCTAGTTGAACAGAACACTGTTAACCCATTGTGTGTGTATGTAATCTATTGCTGGATTTTAAGTTGCATACCTGTTTAATGTTCTAGCCAGATATTTAGTTCCATTCCTGTTTGCGAGAGATGGATACTTCTTTTGTAGGAAGGCATATTCATCACGAATGGAATCGTTCACTAATTTCTTTTGATTGATGTCCAACTGACTCCTGGGGGAAAAAAACACAAAACGCAGCGATCAGAATGTGCTGAGCTGTGAAATTAAACTCTATTTTTCTACTATTATTGCCGGGAGCAGAGCTGCATATGAGCTCAGAGATGTTCCGGTAATACCTGTTAACTACTCCAATAATACCCAGTTTAACAGGGATGACTCTGCCCATCAGAACATCCATGGCATCTGTGCCGGCGTCCATAAGATCCAGCTTGGTCACCACAGCCAGGGTCCTCCTTCCTGAACATAAAAGACACCCGTGAAGTTCAAACACAGCAGGGAATTCACACCCGCATAACTCGGAGGGAAAATGAAAGACAACGCGACGCCAAAACAGACGGGGGACAGGAAAACAAAACAAAGATGGCATTTACCGTCTGGGTCGACCTCTCGGGCCACCTTTAGAGCCTCTGACGTCGCCATGTCGGTGTTGGCAGCAGTCACAGCCAGGATTATGGAGTTAGGGTTGGAGATGTATTTTAAAATCAGCTCCCTGATCTGGATCTCTATGTCATTAGGTTGGTCCCCCACTGGTACCTTTATAAAGAAGCAAATAAGGGTTTGAAACTAAAAGGCAGTGAAATGACCTAAGCTAACATGTCCCAATTGATTTAAAGTTATTTATTTGTATTTGATCAAACTTAAAATGTTATATTATATTTTGACTATGTTCAATGAATCCTAGATTTGCAGGCTTCCAGTTTTCTATTGTCTGTGCCTTTAAAAAATAAATTAATTAATAAAATGGAAGCATACATGCAAAACACAGCAGAATAATGAATGAAAAAAAGATTACGTTTGCTGTGTTTATACAGAAAATTTGCAAGGAAGAAAATCTAAATTGAGCAACAAATTTGTATAATTGCACCTGCGTAAGACTCAAATTAAACTAATATTGAAAAACTGATTAGGTAATAATAAACAGGTCGTGAAAAGTTGTGTTGCTGCAGTAGACTAAATATTGTTGGAAGCCATAAGCAAAACATAGAAATGTACTAAACATAGGGATCACTTTTAAAATTTGTCTTTTAATTTAAGTTTCAAATATCTATTATGAATTTAGCCATTTGTGGGATTTGGGGATTTTCTTTTAAAAACGTAAAAGTTCATAATAAACAGAGCTTCTTTGGAATGTCTTATTTGAAAGGACAGAGGACGATGATGAACAAAAAAAAAAACTTTTTATCATCCAGAAGAGAAAATGTTTTGAAAAATCTGTGACAGAGCTTTGTGGCCATCAGTCCTCAATGCAGCCATTCAGGGATCAATACCAACCTTAGAACCTTTGCTGTGTATTTTTCTAGCTTCTCTAATGTATCATTAATCTTCCATTGTGATGCTTTCAGTTTAAGGAAATGCATCTTTCATTCCTCCTTGCCAGACATTTTGTGGGTAGAGTTAATGAAACTATAACTAAACAGGGAGCAGCTTGTTAATGACCGTGATGTCCATCAACCAGATACTTTAACGTGAAATTGTTGAAACTCTAAGATGGGAACCTTTGTGTGAGATTTCATTAAAACCTTTTCCACAATCATTTCTGCACCCATGTCTATACCCGTTTTTGACAAATAAGACTAAATTGGCCAATTAAAAAGGCAACTAAAGGAATTTTACAATTTCCAAACACTACATAAAAAAAAAAAATTACACGTCTATGCTGGAGATTTTCAAAGCAATACTGAAACTTATCTTACTTTTGTGATGCCAGGAAGGTCCACTAGCGTGAGGTTCACAACATGCGGAGAGAAGATTTTCAGGTGAATGGGTTCATCGCTAATACCCTGAAACAAAAATGCCAAGATTAATCATTTTCAACGAAAATGTTCACGCAATGTGGCTTTTCTTTTTTATTCCTTTCTAAGCCTACCTTGTTGGTACCCGTAATTCTTTCTGTCTCTGCTTCAATCTCCTTCCTGATCTCCTCAAATTCTGCGTAGATCTGAAAGTGAATGTTAACCACAGGATGTAAGGACAGCAGGAACAGACGGGATCCATTCAAGCAGAATTTTTAAACAAATACGAAGGAAAGGAGCAAAAATGAAGAACACAAAATTAAAAAAAAAAAAACCTCTGATATCTTTATTATTAGGCTATGAGAACATCAATAACCACCTTTTATGGAACTTAACCATGAAGGACATTTACTGTCCAGCCAAATATATTTTTAGCAGTTAACAGGAGATCACTGACTCTTATTATAGGTTATAGATCTTGTGCTGCACTTGTAGAAGTAGCACAAATAACCTGATATAGCTACTTTAAGTAGTATGGCATTAATAGAAAAAAGGAGTTATATTCAGATGCAATAATCTAATATTCACACATGTATACACAGCAGACTACTAACAGAAACTTCAATAAAGAGGAAAGAAATGCTAGGAGAAACGTCAGTGAATTCTACCTTGTTTTTGGTGTGCAAGAATTTACCCCATTCCTCTCCCTCGATGCCTGCAGAGACACAAAGATAAGATCAGATATGGTCATGAAAACATGGCTGCCGCTATGGCAACAGTCCCCTTGTGACTGTCCTCTGGGAGGATTTTTCTCACGGCACAGACGGAATGGAAAAACTAAAACTGAACATGGACAGCTGTGAAGCTTACAACAACAAAAATAACTTGGATGTGTTTATACAATGACGGCAAAAATAAAAAAAATGCTGTCAAAGGGAGGAAAAAAAAAGACAAATAAAACAGACGAGACACAGAAGCAGAATACTAGATACACATACATTTAGAGCTAAATACATTTATTGGCACCACTAACAAATTATTTTATTAGAAATGTAACTGATGCGGTTTCCAATTTATACTTTATTTTCTTTTAAGTTGATCAAGATAGTTTTATGTATTAATTCATACAATTCTGGAGCATAAATATGACGTTCACTTTTTCGTTACACTATAGCTGTGTAGGAATAAAGGCAAAAACCCCCCAAAAAACTCCCACTATGACAAATGTAAGTAAACCGAGTTTATTGAACTAATGTAACATATATATTTAGTCATATGAGAATAAGTTGGATCATTTAAGTAACAAACACTCCAGGTTATTCTGATTCGGTATGGATGAGGATCTGTGGGTTGTTTTACTTCCAAAAGGTCCTGGTGGGAGTCTTGACAGAGAGCATGATATCACAAAAGAGGAGGATATTTTTAATTATCTGGTACAATCTGCCAGGACACGAACCAGTGGTTGTCACATTGCCGCTGAATAATGATCCAAAACATAAGGACAAATTAATACAGAAAAGGTTCACCAGAGATAGAAATCAACCTTCTTGTTCTACGGCATTCTCAGTCCCCAGACGGCAACGCGATTGAAAACCTGTGTGTTACGCTGAAGAGAGCCTGACAAGGAAGCTGAGATCTGGAAGATCCCGCAAGATTTGCAACGATCAAAGAGAGCCTCCATCTGTATGTTCGAGGAAACGCCAAAATGTAAACTTATTAGCAAAAGTATTTTTTAAAGCCAATTATTTCTTGATATCGGATTGTTTTTTTTTTTTTACCCATTGAATAGATGTATTTTAATGAAATTAAAAGGTAGAATTATTTGCAATAAATGTATTACTTTAAACGGCTACAAAAATAGGAGGGAGAATGAAGCAAAAAGGGCTGAGCAAGTGGGATGGGTTCACAGATGGAGGTGTAATCTAGAAAACAGAAAAGGAGACCTTTGTAAAGGCGGCCATTTTTCTTGGATGCTGTGGTTGAAGAGAGACAGAAAGGTTAGGCTGGATATCTGCAGCATCGGAGTGATAGTAAAGCAATGCAGCATCACTCTGAGGCAAATTCCAGAGGATAAAAGTAGCTGTTCAAAGAACTTTCAGACAGTTAACCAAAAATAAATAAATCAAAGTCACCTTCAGAAAGAGAAGCATACCTGTATTCTACATCTTAAGATATATTTAAATAAGGAGCACATAACTAATTGAAATCAATCACGTTTTATCATAAAAAGAGGAAGAGGTGAAGGTTCTGTTACCATTCTCTTCATTGGTTTTCCTGCGATCATCTGCGTCAATGTGTACAAGCTGCAGGATGAGAGGCCGACGCGTCACGATGCCGGTGCCGCGCGGTAGGATGTCCCGGCCGACTAGGCTCTCTAAAACAGAGCTCTTCCCACTGCTCTGTGGACAACAGCAGCAACATTATAAACACGGGTAAACAGCAGCCTCTAGACATGACTAATGAGACACACAAATCATTTCTTGACAGGAAAAACCAGTCGCAACAGATAATTAAAAAAAGAGAACATATGTGACTGCTGGTTACACCTACAGTGGCATTTCATTCCATCTTTCAGGACAATCCTGCTGCAAAGAGGAGGCAGGGCTAAAAATGAACATTAAATTCATGTAGAGATTCCTAAATGAGTCATTACTTGAGGGTTGGACTAGTAAGTGATCCAAGATATTTAGCTGTAACCACAGAAGAAAAGCACTGCAGACAATAAGTGTGAGCATGAGGGTGGAGTTGCTCTAAAATGTTCCACTAGGTTTATGACAAACTCCAGCAAAGATGAGAAGCGTCTCTTTCCTTGTTGGTTTCTTTAATTTTAGGCCTTAAAAAGTTTTAAATACATCAAAGGTTTCCATAGAATGTCTCAAAATATATCTTAAATTTCATTGCTTCTACCATCATCTTGTTTTTATTTTATTTTATTAATTTTTTTGGGAGGGGAAAATAAATGAGCTAGTTGCACTTATTCTCTGGGGACATCAGGAGTCATCAAGCAGACCCATAGCCACAGGTCCATTGTTATGGACTCATCAATTAATCAGACAGTTTTCCTTAAATCGGCTCTGATCAAAACGTCTAATACAAAAACATCCGACATTTTTCACACGTTACATTTTTTATCAACACCAAGAACTCTGCATAAAACACATCAGCATGCACATTATTAAGTAGAGAAAAAAAACCCAGTGATAATGATACTTTGTTTATTTTCTCTTGGATTCAAAGCTATAACCTTTATCAAAGGACAATTATCACATGTTTTCCTTTAAGTATTACAGCCCTGATAAATTTCAGAACTAATCAAAATCTCAGTGTGGCTGAAAAACTCAAAACATAATAGCCGGGAAAAGCCCTTATTGGAGCATCTTTACACCAAACACTTAAGGATTCCTTAAAAATAATAATAGCAAAAATAATTGTACTTCTAAAACCGGTTAACTGGCTTATTTAAGCAATTAAATTCAAACTATTTTGCTATATTCTCATTGAGACACTTGTTTGTAAATAACTGTTATGAAGTGTACCTGTGCATTGTAGGAAGTTGCTGAAGTAAGGCAGGTAATCTGGTTTTAAAAGCCCACATATCGAATATCAGGACAGAAAAATACCAACTTGAGTTGGTAAAGTCACATTTAACTTCGAGTTATTATGGAAGGGAAATGCAAATTATAATTATATTACTTTTTATTATTAATGCAGGTCCTGAACTAAAATTATAACGGTCACAAAAGGTGAGTTTAGCTTACTGAAACCCCGTCTTATTTACTTTGTGGAAGAGGAACAAATGAGATAATGGCCGTTCAGGTAATGTTCTTTAGAGAACATTGATTAGGTCAAGCAAACATTACAAACTCTTTCACCAAGCCTTCTCTCCATGACAACCCAGGAGAGAAGGCAAACTGTCTGAGGCAGTTACATCCTATTAGCATCCAAGTGAAGATAAATCTCTTAGACAAAACCTGCCACTTTAAACCAATTAGGCTCTAATGTTTACACACGATAGCTACGACCACATTTTAAACTATAATAGCTTACTTAGCTGATAAATAGGGAACTTTATGAGTTAAAATGCATTTGTTATTATTGCTTGACGTTCCCAATGAAGTCTCAAATGAAACAAAAAGTATCATTAATGCGAACGGTGAATGAAAACAAACAGAGCTTGTACCTAGCTAAACTAAGGACGGGAGTAAAACGGTAAAAGAACAGCAGTTTTAATGCTAATGACTGATAACGTAAATACACGTTCAAGCCAACTGCCAATGACCGTTCAGAATATGCAAAGGTAGCTAATGCTAACCTAGCTCTAGCGGTAATTATTCAATTAGAACATGCAACTAGTGTACGGTCAAGTGAGTTAGTTTATTGATACGGTGTCCGGAGAAAATTAAAGGAAAACCTTTTCAGCCAAACTGAAAATGTAACACCAAACAGCCACAACAATTAGTTTACGCAGGCTGGAAAACTTGCTAGCCTTTAAGCACAGAGACGTTTCTCACCTGGGTTCCAACAACAACTATCTGGGGCAGCTGTATGATATCCGCACCGACTGTGTTAAATACATCTTGAAGCTTATTAATGACGGGTATAAGGGCCTCCATTAGCGTCGATCCAGGAAACCGAACTGTCCTCCAAAGAACTTTTCTTCACGTGAAACCACACGGGGACAAAGTCATTCAATGCCCCCTTCGCTAAAGCTACTGTCGACTCTTGGATTTGACCACAACTGCGCAAACTGTTCGACGGAACTGCATTGTGGGAGTTGCAGTTCAGGAAGTACGTTCAACGTTCAGGGGATAAAGGAGGGTTCTTCTTCTTCTTTTGGTTTTATGGAGGTTGGCAAACAACTTTAAGGTGCATTACCGCCACCTTCCAGGTTGGAGTATGGATCAGAAGCTTATATCCTTCTCA
>CAEGAF010130404.1:0-33772 GCA_903067075.1 Micropoecilia bifurca
AGAGCCAATGATCGGCCGATCCCGATCATCACCGATTTCACGGAAATCGGCCGATTATGATCGGTGACCGATCGATCGGCACACCTCTAGTTAAAATAGGAGATCCATACATTTGTTTTAATGGGAACTTGAAAGGCTATCATTTATATTTCCTTTTATCTGTCTTATACTATAAATGATATTCCTGTGTCTGATCTTTGGTTCCAAGATTCGAATAATGAGATGGTTCAGGTTGCTCTAAATAGGTTCTATTCTCTTCTGCTGTCATCTGTTGGGGCAGCAGCAGCAGAATTAGTTAAAAAAACTCAACAACTTGAAACAGAAGACAGGTTCTCCTCAGGGCTCTGCTCTGGAGATGATTGTACAAAATGATGAAAATGACAGAACCACTATACGAGATCCTTTCACCCTACAACAATCACCGTCTACAGCAAATACTTAAACAAACTTAGATATGTATTGGCGTACAAGATTTATTTTACCCAAGTTATATCTAATATGCATATGCTAATATTTTGTTTAATTTAAAAAAATCAATACTAATACATTTTAAACTTTTGATTTATTCTTAAATGCAGGATGTTTTAGAGTCAGGGCATTGTAATAAAATAATTCTGCTTTCTTCGAGACTAATAAGAACTTACCAAATTAACATAAATGAATTAAAGTTGGTAAAAAAAAATAGTAGGTAAACTGTGATGACAAAAAGAAAAAAAACCTGAAACATGGCACAAAATAATATTTATTTATCAGTTATATTTTTGTGACAGATAAGATCCATATTATATTAGTTCATCACACTGCAAATAATTCTATTTATCCAGTGCAATACTGTGAAAAACTGCTTAAAATGTTTTTCTAGATTTAATTATAAGACTTAGAAGACTAAACTGAATGAACAGCCACATATCACTCTGTATTCAGTAAAAAATGAGTTAAATCATGGAATCCCTCTCTTACTTTGCATAATTACCTACAACAGAGCGGTAACACGGTAGACATGATCTTCTGCTAATTATTTTTATTACTTATAGATTGCATGTTCCAGATTTATAAAGAACATTTTTAAACCAAACACACGA
The DNA here is from genome assembly GCA_903067075.1 of Micropoecilia bifurca. Lineage (NCBI taxonomy): Eukaryota > Metazoa > Chordata > Actinopteri > Cyprinodontiformes > Poeciliidae > Micropoecilia > Micropoecilia bifurca. The sequence continues at coordinate 1,083 of CAEGAF010130404.1, forward strand.
ATGACAATGTGAGCACATTACCTTCTCCCCAAAAAAGGTTAAATAGCATGTTATGCACCAAACATTAATAAGATTGCAGCCTTTGATTGGATTTATGTTTGAAAATTTGATGCATAAATAAAAAAAATGCTTCAGTAGTTTGAAAACTCTCTTTGGAACCTCCAATGGAGTAAGGAGGAGCTTAAACTAATTGGTAGAGGTTGGCGTAAAGTGATGGACACAAAACTTTAGGCAAAGAATACACTGATGGATATGTAAATGTGGAGATAAAAGTAAGCCAGAAAGCTACATCTGCAGAGCCTCAGTCTGAACAAGGAGAGTATATCTAGAAATTTGCATAAAGGGTTTCTTTAAAAGTGGCATAATATAGCTGGGTGTTGTGACAGTTTACCGAAAACAACGACAAAGCTGTAGCATGAAAAATGTAAATAAGTCCTCAAGAATATTCACAACTACTTATAGCTGTTGGTTGTGTGTCTCTACACAAGGGACATATATTTCTCAAAATGCTTTCAGGGGGTTTGAGGGTACAAAAAACCCTCCTGATCAGTTCATGAAAAACAACATACCAACTTTAGCTGCTGACAAGTAAGACGGGAATGTCACTGCTGTTTAATATCAGTCTGTGCCAAACTGATCCCCGTCACTCCGTCCCTGTTTGCCTCACCACACAGCCTTCTGATCAACAGCCTGGTGAGCTGAAACGCTGCACGCTCGCTTAGAGCTGGGCTGAGATGACATATTAAGACCTTTCATGACGGCCAAAAGGTCCACGCAGCTACTGGTGAGTCAGGCAGACTAATAAGCACCCAGGCTAGCTTTTATGAGATGAAGGCACCAAAAGCTGAAGTAAAAACCCCTGTCAAAAGAAAGCGTTCTGGGAAAAAAACCCCAACTGTTACAGTTCAGAAAAGGAGTCGCTTTTGTGCTTGTGAATAGGCAGCTGATGCTGGAATGTTAGTTATGTGTATAATTTGCTGCTTACTTTCATTACTGTGCATGACAAACATTTCATTTAAAAGTTGTTAGCTTTAGCCAGTCATTTTGACATCCACTCTTTATGAACGCCAGCAAAACACCCAGTGTCTTTTCACAGCTTTCCCCAGAACTTAATTCGCTGGTTTCTAAACCCTCATTTCTTCTCTAATTACTGGATGAGCACAATGCCAATGTCACACGGATGCTTCTCTCCGAGTTCACCTCCTCCTTTCGAGTGTGCCTGTCTTCATTTAGACAATTTCAAAAAAGACAAAACAAACAAGGAGGCTGGTCAAGAAAACAGGACAGCTCATACTATTTAACGGGGTTCCAAGACATTTTTCCTGTAAAATAAACATAACAGCTTTTCGGACACAGCTTTAGTATTACTTTATAAAGTAAAAATCAGAAACTTGACTATATCTTTATGGCAGATGTTAAGTACTGAACTTGCCAAAACCTCAAGACAACGGAAAAGGATGGCGAGCTGACAGGAAACTATTTGACATCACAGTCATCCAGGAGGGCGACACAGCAGGCAGATGGATGGATAATTTATAGTCATGTTTCGGGGACTGTGGGAGGAAGCTGGAGTATCCAGAGAGAGTCCACACACCTGGTGAGAAGATGCAAACTCTATGTAGAAAGACACTGGGTTCGGATTCAAAGTCAAAACCTCCTTGCTGCTAGGCAACAGTGCTACCTGCTGTGCCATTGTGCAGCCCCAAGTATGGATGGCTGGATGGATAATACATCTTTTCTAACTCAAAAAACTCAAGAATTATAAAATCGAGACGTTTTCAATTTCTAGGTTATCCAACGCTACTTTGTAAACTTTAACTAGTTTGGGGATTTCCTCTATTTTCCCCCAAGTTTAAGTAAAAATGGAAATAGCTGCATAAAGTAAATTAAAAAAATTCTAAAGGACATGGAGCTTCAAAGCCATCAGTGCAGAAAGAGTGAAGCAGACATGGGTATTTCTGTATGAATCATATTTTCCTGTGAAGAAAAAAGGGTTCACCACCACAAAATAGCACATCTTCTCAAGAGTTTCATTCCTGCCAGAGATGTGGAGCCTAAAGCTGACCTATTTTCCAGGAACTAAGACAGGAACAGCGATCGAAAATATCATTATTTCCCCCTGCAACCAACAACAGGAAGCGACGGACATACCTCTTGTATATGTGCTTAATTCCTGGGTGAACCATAAACCAGGAAACTATGATTTCCTGAATATTAAAGTGACCCACAGTTTAGAGCTATGCAGTGAAGCAAGAGCAATAAAAGATGCAAAACAAAACTTACAGGGCAGCATTTTTAAATCCCAAGTTGTTGCAGATAAAAAGACAACCAAGAGTGTATGAAACCACGATTTAGCACAGACGAGCTGCTGAGTTTCACTGTAAAATGTTTCAAAGTGTGTTTACTTAAAAAGCTCAGTTTTGGTCACGAGTGTACATACATTCATCATGGACATTGATGTCATGAATTTGAGATTTTGAGATGCTTATTAAACAATGTATTGATTATACACGCAAAATGTTACATTGGTTTTTAATTTTAAAAAACACTGAATGCTCAAATCCAAACAAACACCACCACTTATTCTAAACTTAGCAAGTTTCAGAATAAGCACACATACACACACACATTATATATATATATACATATATATATATATTCGAGTCATTCCAGAGATTTGAGAAAGCTTGATCAAGAAAGAAGTGCACATGATCAACCACATGCTTATCAAGAACTGCAGTAACAACTGGTAACACAATTAATCCTTAATTCACAATTAATTGGATAAGTTGAATGGTGTATAATCATTTAGTTCTGGTGAAAAATAGAGTTGAAATAAGCCACTTGGAGCCCAAAAAATGAAAAAATTATTATGCATTTCATGCCCATATATAAACTTCTGAGTAGAGGTTTACAGCCAGGAAATGGATCGGTGAGACCTTTCAGACATTTCAGCTGCCTCCAAACATTCTCTGAAAGTTTGCTTCATCACATTTCTTTGCCATTATCTTATATAAAGTGGTTAGCACAATTTACCTTTCTCATTTCAGCCACAGCCATCAGACATTCCAAACAAAGCATTTACCAGTTTTTTGGAAATTAAATCTTCACTTGTGAGCTTCCAATTTGCCTCCATTTGTAATAAAAGCACTTCAGCGAGTTTTTTTTTTCTTTTTAATAAAAGCATTTATGCTTCCTAATAACAGCAGACATTTTTTTCACACAGGAAAACACATAATGTGATACATGCAGAGGCTTCGGTTGTTCAACCAAGGCCGCTCAATCTCTGAAGCGATATTCATAAAAATAAAACCGAGACCTTCTACAGACATTTGAGCTCCTTGGGAGACAATGTAGATATTTCTTAACCAGATTAGTGTAAATTAAGGCTTAATTATGCTAAAAATGACCAAGGGGCCTTGGACGTGCATCATCATGCCTCTCCTGCTCCTTGCTGCCTGTAGGCCAGGTTGTCCTCTGCTCAGTACAGGTGACACCGTAATAATAAACACAGAATAAATCATCTTTTCAAAGTAAACAACTTGTGACAAGGCGAACACGGCCGTTTTTCTTGTACTACGACATCCAAGAGGAAACACCAAAGCAAACAAAAGGAAGAAAACAACAGAGAGCGTCTCTGACAGCTTTAGTCTCACCTGCCAGGCTATGAGGTCTTTCAGTTTTTCTATCTTCTCGTGGTCCTCTGGGCGCTCCTGCATGTACTTGTCATTAAAGAAGGCCTGAGAAAGGGGGAAGAGAGACTGTTAAGAAGGGAAGGAAAAGGTTCAGAGGGAGGCTGAGATGTCTGAAAGTTTATGAGGTACATAGAAACAGAGGGGAATAAAATCTGACTAGGCAAGGCAAACACTGCTAAAATAAAATTAAAGTAAATTTAATCTAGATTTTAGTCTGTTCTCCACCACCTGCAATACTTCACGGAAATAAAAGAGTGACCAGAGGGCAAGGGATTCCCATCGCTCCGCTTTAGACTGAAACAATGACTTTCATGAGACCAGTATAAATCTATCATAGGTAAGGATGAGCACTGGGGAACAAATGTGTTATCTGTAAGTTTTTCTATCAAAAGTAGCTCAAAAAGAATGACTGTTTGCCACACAAGTCACTGGGTGGACTCCATAGGAAATGAGATTTTGAAAACCAAAAAAAGTTGAGTTATTTCAAGGAAAGTAACAACCTTCAAAGATAGTAATTGGAGGAGAAACACAATAATGAGGATTTTCACAAGTGCTAGGAAATGAGAAAATTGACAACACAAAAGATTTAAACATATGTAAGGTGTTTTTTTCCCCCACCAAACTGGCTCCAGTGCTTAACCAGAACTAATACTTACTCCGCACCTATTTGTTGCTGAATCTGAGGCAAACAGAACTGCTTTCATAAGCGCTTAAGGAGGAGTTAACGTTAAATCCCAACACAGTCTAGCGGCTTAAACAACAAAGATCCAACAACCCAAATTGTTCTGTAAACTTTTAAGAGAAAACACAGAAAGCTAATCTTTTTCTTGTGGTTTAAAGTTTTCTACGGTCCAAAATGAAGTTTCTAAATGCTTAGGGAGATAATTTATCAGAGATACTAGCTGCTTGCCTCTAGCACCCTCTAATCTTCGATGGGCCCTGATCTTTGTAAATGCCCCAGAAATTCAAATCCTAAAGAAATATGCTGTTTTACTCTGAAAGATCCCTCCAAAATGAGGATTTGCATGACAATACTGCAAATGCTGTACTGACTCAAAACCACTACAATTCTGTAAAATTACTTTAATTGAAGAAAATATTCTTTTGATATTCTCAGCTTGTTTTTTTATTATGCTTTTTTTTAAAAGAGATTGTATATCTCAACAAAGTATTTACCTTATTAACAAATGGTTATCATTCAAATAAAATAATCCAAGACACAAAGAATAAGGAAAAAAAATATGTCTGCAGATGACAAAAAATAAGGGAACAGAAAAGAACAATGTTAGCCACCTTCTCATAGTTAGCAAAACCTCCCATGACAGCAGGGTCCACAATCCCATTCAGCAACATGGAGAGAGGGTTGATGGGAAGGTTGGGATCACTGAGATGCCTCTGCACCATGCTGCTGATCTTCTCATTGGCCAGCTGCATCGTTTCCAAGGCGTTCTCCAGAGGGCTGATTTCCTCCTGTGCAGCAGAGCAGGTAAACAGGGGCATCAGGAATGATAAGCACATATTTATCCGTTTACTGCTCTGTGTTGAGAAAATGTGACAGGTATCAGCATAAATCACCTTATTCATTCAGAGTAGAGAAACAAATTCTGTTTTTTTTTGCACTCATAAATTATTTCATAAATCTTGCTAGTGCCGAAAAAATAATTGAGCTAAGATGGTTGCAAAATCCAAGAACAACAACAAAAATAGAGGAATGTTTAGAATAGCTGTTACAAATCCATCACAGTGTGAAAGCAAAATTCCAGCTAAAATATATGTAGCGCCATGTAAGATCAATCCCAGTAAAATAAAAATAAATAAACACCTCCCTCTAAGTAAGGGTTTAGAGGACAGATGAGAGGCTTGTTGAACAAATGTCAGATTTAGACCCCAGCCAAGGCAAGCAAAGACAAATCTCCAATCTGCGCTGTTATGTCTCAGGTCACCATGATAAAAAGAAGTGTCAGATGGAGGGATTAGGCCTGGTGAATCTCAGCCTCGTCATTAAGCTTTAAATAGAAGAGTCTGACCTTGGGGACCCGGCCTATCCCCGGCTCATATGGGGGGCAAGCTGCTACTTACAGCAAGTTTCAGGCCAGCCTGGAGGAGGGGATGTCTGCTCTGAGTCACTCTGACGACGGATGAAGAGTGACACCTCAACACACGGCTCCTGCAAGTTTCTCATTTGTGGAGACAAGGCTCGAATTTCTAGACGGATTTAGCTGCGTTCAGTTTTTCAATGCAAGAACCACCGGATCAAAGCCGTCAGGTTTAAACATACGATGGGAAAGAAGAGAATGCATCTCCGGTTGAAATAAACTGCTTTATTTGGACACAAGTAATTAAACGAAGCTCATCCAACTTACTCTAGCTAAATGTGTTTAACGTGATTATTTTATAAATTTAAGAAAATAACTGTGTTGACAAAATAATGCGATATAAATAAAGTAGAGATAAAAAGAAAAATACTTGTACTGAGTGTGTCTGTTTGTTTCTATGGCAGGATCTGATAATAGAGGCAATAATAAAAGGGTAATTGAAAGCAGAACACTTCCGCCAGGCTAATCAAGCTAAGTAGTGGCTTTGCATTGGGACAAAGTAAGGAGATTTAAAAAAAAAAAAAAGAGATACAGTGGGTGTCTTTGCTCGACCTCCTCTCCAAATTATGTTGATGAACTAATTCCTCCACTCTCCACACAACAGCTCAGCCCCAAAATCTGGGACACGCAAGCAGCATTTCAAATTATTGAAAGCGAGCGAAATGAGCTAAATTGCAAAGCGTCTCTAGGTGGTTCAGCCACGGATTCCAGCCTGACCTTATTACCAAAGGATTTCCAACACAGCAATCCAGGTAATTCTACAGAAAATCAACAGTGACGGAAAGTCTGAACTGTCCTGCAGCAGTATTTGTGCTGTTTTCGGTGGAAACAAGAGGGCTTGGCAAATCGATGCGCGTAAAGAGAAAGCAAGCCTTGTTGTAAAGTTCGAAGAGTGGCATGCCGGTGTCCAGGCGCTTGTCTATACTGCTTATGTAGATTAATCATATCAGTTGCCTCCAAGCGGACCTTATCTGATTAGCAGGCCCGCTCAACACGAAGGCTCCTTCATACTTACCGTAGAGACTGATTTGACTTCGAACCAGCGCAGGATGCCGGGAAGCTTGTACGCGGTCGTGTACGTGGTTCTCTCAAGCCACATGTTCTGTTGAAAACACAATGACAGGAGTCATTTCACATGAAAGTGAACTCGGCACTGTTTTTGCATCAAAATGTCTGTCTCTATAATATATGGAGCAGGAAAAAACGTGCAACGTTTTTAAAAGATTACACTTATTTAGGACGGAAGATCCATTACAAAAACTTAGATCAAGGCTTAAGTTGTGTCAAGCAGTAGGTACAGAGTTACACAAAAACTGCTGAAATTCCCTCCCAGTAAGATCTGTAGATATATTTCATCGCTTTAGCTGGATCCTGATCTTATGAGGATTACCGACAAAATAAAATGCATAAAACCAAAAGTGATTCAGATGGATTCACTTAGAAGGATTTTTCAGAGGTGCCACTTATTGTGACACCAGAAATTTCTATTATTATGAAATAATATGGACTATAGAATAATCATTTTTCAAGTATTATTTTTAATTTCAACTATAAACATTTAATCAAATTGAAGGCAGGTTTTTACCAGTTTCTCAGCATCACATTATCCTAATGTAATAAAAGTCAGTAAAGGTGGAGGGATCTCTGTGCCTGTGTCGAAAGATGTTCTCTAAAGCTGTTTACGATGTAAATGTAGTGAAGTTGTTCAGCAGTAAAGTTTCAACTGCTTGCATCATCATTCTGTAGTTGATTTTAATACTGTGACTCCATTTTATAAGTACAATACATGCTCAGCAGGGTACAAATCTAATTCGGATGGTTTTCCAAATGTGCATCATGCAGGTATATCTTGATTCACTAAAGTATAACAATTGGAAATAAAAATAAAAATAAACCTGAAGATTGTAAATAGCTGTTTTTCAGCTTGACTAGCCCTGACACGTAATAAGCTGGTTGAGAAATCAAATGTTCAATTTCTGTCTTTCCAAAACACAAAGGATTTTGAAATGGCTGTCAGGCTTGTGGGAATCTCAGATTTCAGGTAATAATAGCAATTAAAACGGTTTTAATTATCAATTTAAGACACTGAAAGCTATAATTACTTCAGAGCATATACAAAATGGTGACAGCTCACGATGTATGGCCACTCTAAAAGATATGAAAATGCTCTTGGAGAGAAATTGGCAATCAGCAATCAAATTCTGATTGCTTATGCTTTAATCACAACAACCATCTAAATACTAAAAGGTGGTTTAGGCTTCAAGGTGGTTTTGCTATGCCTGGCAACAATCTTATTTGTCAAACAACAAACAGAACAAATGCAGGTTGGATAAAGAAATGCTAAAAAGTACCGCAAATTCATTGTCGGGGTCCTTTTCTCCCTTCCTCACCGGCCTGGAATACTGGAATTTATGGACTTCATTTACTGTGTAGAAGCTGGAGAGAGAGAGGAAATAAGAGCCTGAGTAAATTAAAACTGTTACTGGCAATCTATAGCTTGATTGGTACAGGTTGATTGCTTTGCTTCAGGTCAAACACAGTACAAACCCGCTCTAGGCCAGGCCTGCCAGACGCTACGGCATTAGCAAGCTTGATTTACCTCCATCAGAAGGGGCTCGCCTTACCAACACAGGACATAAATGCCTCGCAAACATCACTGGGGGGGCTATAAAGCTAGCTCAACTTGTCAGACATGCAGATAAGCTGCAGCCCATGCAACAGAGGCTTGAGACAAGCAGGGATGAACTTTGCCTGATCAGGTTAATAGACTTTTCAGTCTGGGGGAAAAAAATAGAAGAAGAAGAAGAAACAAAACAACAACAATGGGAAAAAAAACAGGGCTCCACAGCAGAGGTTGGAAAAGCTGACTGGATCTTCTTCCCTTGTGGAAATGAACACAGACCTTGCATTTCATATCCATAAACAGGTAAGTCTGAATAAACTACAGTATTATTTAAAGGTAAGTTTATTTCAGTTAGCTGATCAAAAAAAAAAAAAAAAAAAAGTTGTGTGCTACATAAATTTATGGTATCTATATACCTCAAGTCCTTTTTTCTGTTAATTCAAATAATGTGGATGGAAAAATTAAAAATAGGTATACACATACTTTTAGGGCTTCCTTCCGGTCACCTCACCGACGCAACCCAAATTTGCAATATCATGTCATACACCGGCGGAACAAGTCAGCGTCGGGCCGGGGGGCGGGGCAAATTTCCGGGCCCCCTGACCAATCACCGGGCCCTCTGGCCAATCGCCGGGCCCCTTACGGGGGGAGTGGGGGGATGGAGGGGGTGGGGGTGGGAGAGAGAATGCGTGCGAGCGCGATCCGTAGAGCCCTACAATTCTGTTGACGTACCATAGAAAATTTATGAAAGGTCTTTTAACAAAGTTAATTCTTATAAAGGGCACCCATTTAAACCCCAACGTTCATGGATTAGACAAGAAATGCCAACAATAACAAAAATGGCTTCTGATCTAATAAAACAGATTAATGTTGCTGATTTAAATCAGTTTGTGACCCAAATTACGACATTTACAGGTCATTAGCTGGCAGACCGGCTAAAGATGATGGAGTGGCTTGGTCCGTTACGGCAAGGTCAAAAGCGGACTGCGCTCTGCCTGCGGCTTTGACCCTTCAGCTCAAACGGCTCGGTCTCATTGCTATGCACCGCTGATCTCTTTACCGAACGAGAGAATAAATGAGAGAAAGCAGAGAGAAGGTACAGAGAGGCAAGTGGTAAAAGAACAGGGAGAGCCAGAGACGTAGAGGCCAAATTGGCGTCAAAAAAGCAAACGGGCAGCCGGCGTGGAACATTTCTCTGTCTGTGTCTAAACACGACTGTCTAATCTGGGCCATTAACACAGTCACATGTTCCAATCAGACAGAGTGAGCAAACAAGCCAACTGGCTGCTGAAAGCCAACTGCTGCAGGGCGACGATAAGATCAGTGCCCAGGTAAATTTGCCTAAAGGTTTTTCCAAGTAAACGCCTTCTTTTAATCATGTCCACTGAAGCGTTGGGTGGCATATCAAAGCGAATTTGCACAGCTGAGCACAGCAGCGCCCGGCTGGCACACGGACGAGGCAGGAGAGCGTGCGAGGGGGGGGCCCTTGTTTGCTGTGGCCCCGGTGCTTGACACAATGCTATTAACGATGGCAGAGAAACAATGTTGTACTTGGCACAGTGACTAATGGCAGATGGCTGGTGAAAGTTAATAGCCTCTAGAACAACAAGAAGGTCAACCAGCGTTTGTTCAACACGGACCCACATTTAAATCAAGATTTAATCACCTTCATACCGGCGCTTCTGTGCGCACGGCACAAAGCAAACCCAATCCACCGCTAGCATGCCATCACAGGCTCTATGAACTGTCGGAGCGGCTGGGGAAAGCAAATTGGGCGACGGCGGATTGAAGAAAACGATGTGTGACTTTGACTTACACGCTCTGTTACTGTGAAGAAGTTTGCAGCGCTCAGCTTACCTGACAATTTGTTCCGACACAGGCTTGTTTTGAAACTTGGCCGGAAGGTTGAGAATGGGCTTCACTTTGAAACACTGAATGTCTGAGCAGAACAAAACATCAAGGAAACCAGTAAAAATGCTTAACTAGCATTGCTTCATTATGACCAAGTTCTTTACTTTTCCAGACCCACGTTTTCTGTGTGTGGTTGGATGGAGCCAAGAAGTGCCGAGTAGGCAGAAAGGGCCAGCAGTTAGAGGAAGAAAGTCTACTCAGAAACATTCGTATTTTCTAGTCTACTTTCGTGTTTCGTAAATAGAACATTCTTGTGTACTCTGTAAACATGTTTGTTTAGTGCATAAAATGATCAAATATTTACGAGTAAAATTATGTTTATATTTTTTTTGTCCATGTATGCGCAAACATAAATGCTATTTATGTTTGTTATGTTTCACCTTATTAACATGGAAACTAAAACCTCCTGTCTCATGTGGTCCAAAAGGGTCAGGTTTAGTTCTTCCTCATCCAAGCTTTAGATTTCTCAGGTTTTACTGTATAGCTTATATTTTTATCTGAATAAACTAAGGCAGAGTGAAGGTCCAAGCATAGTTTCCATCTGTAAGACCTATCTGCTGCCCTGTCTGTAATTTGGGACGTCATGCTGAGGATACATTGTCCAGAGGAGCTTTTTGTGTCCTCGTTGGGCGGCGTGGTGGTCTTCATCTTCTCTGCGTTGGGAAACTGTGTGAGCAGTCGTGCTTCAAAATCCTCTCTGCGCTCGTACTCCTTCCCACGGTACATGAACATTTTGTTCTGAAGAAAAAAGGAGGAAACCAGTGAGACCTCGACTGTCCATAAGAAAACAGGCTGATTTGCACACATGTGTGCACACAATACCCACTTTATGAATATAAACTAGGAAAAAAGACAAGACTGGGACAGCAAAGAGAATTTACAAGATCTGGTGGTTAAAAATTCATCTGAGGATAAAAGTCAAAACAGAAATTAAAATAACATCACCACTTGCCATGGTTCTGCAAGTGATCTTGGTCTGTTACCATAGCAAAGTTAAATGCATCAATATGAACTTTACATTAAACACAAATAAAATGATATATGTCTGTTTGAATTTTACTCAAACAAAAGGCAGCCAAAGAAGCTGCCTCAAAAATAATCTAGTGATTCCAACATTGTCAGGAATTCAGTGCCTATAAAAAGCGTTCACCCCCTTGGATGTTTTACCCTTTCTACTGTTTTAAAAATTAAGCATGATCAAAAAAGTGGAGACATGCCTTTTGGCAAACTCTAGTCAAACCTAAATATAAGTTTTCTTCAACAGTGGCTTTCTCAATGCCACTCTTGCCAAACGCTTTGGTGGTGAAGAGCCTGAGCTACAGACAATGAGTCCCTCCCTCAGCTGCTGAAGCTCGTAACTCCTTCAGCATAGTCCTGGTAACCTGGTGTCCTCTCTCACTGGTCTCCTTTTTACATTGTCACTCAGTTTTAAAGGACAGCCTGATGTGGACAGATTCAAATATGGTCCATATTGCTTCCATTTCTCTGTGAAGGATTTAACTGATGTTCTGGGGATGTTCAGGGCCGTAGAATTTTTTTTTAATCCATCCCCTGACTTATCCTTTTAAACAACCTTTTTAGTAGTGATTTTTTTTTCATGCTGTAAAACACTTCAGGCAAACTCACTGCACTCAATGGATCTCCATTAAATAAAAATAATAACAATAACTAATAATAATAAAATAACACAAATAACAACAATTATTATTATTAAATAGGTCACTTTAAAGAGGGTGAGCATTTATTCAATAACTTATTTTATGTTTCATATTTTTATTTGTGACACATATAGATTTTTTAATACAGTTTTGTTATTGGAAATGTTGTTTGGCAAAAACATTTTTGTTGACCATGATTTATTTGTAAAAGGAATAAAAAGGGTAAAACATGCAAGGCGGCGAACACTTTTATAGGTACTGTATCCGGATGGCTGTCGAAAGGCCTTCATCTAATTTCGCTTGAAAAAACCCCAAAAAAAACACAGTGCATCTGTTTGAAACAAAATAACAATTTACTTCATCTATTAGTTTCATACAGACATTAAGCTATAAAATATAAACACAGCTTGTACGTCTGCAGCTGGCTACACAAAACACCATATGTTTTCCTGTGCAATGTGACATTTAATTGTTTTTTTTCCTCATTAGCTGAGGGATGTCACAGCATCTGATCAAATCTAATGGAATACATTATTTCATAAGAAAATAGTTTGATGTTGCACAGTTAAAATGCTGTGAAGAAGTACATCCCTTTATCTGATTTGCAGTTTTCAATAATCTTGCATATCGCAATGTATTTAGTTGTGAAATGTTATGAAATGCTGCAATTCAGGGTTTTAAAATTTGCACAGATAAAATTTGAAAGCACACATGTGTGTTCTGTATTCCACAATAGAGCAGAAGAACTACCCTAAATACAAAACAGAATTACAAAACAAATGGTTTAGGTCAATGATCATCAATGTACTAGGATGACCAAGTCAAATGCCACATCTGAATCAAAGAAAAACAGTTGACGTAAGTTGACAGATGAAATAAATTTCTCTTTCAGAGTAGATCATTCCAGATCAGAACTTAACTATTTGTATTTGGGAGTAAAGATGGTCAACTGTGGTCCAAATGTCTTTAAAGAAAGTGTCAAAGGAATTTAGTACCCAACAGAGAACTGATTATTTTTTGAGTGTTTATGCCACCCTTTGATGGAATGGCTCGCTGGGTGGTGAGCCATGTCACCTTATAAAAAAAAGATCACTACCCATGTTTATGTTTTTGGCTAAGATTTATAAGTGAAAGAGTGTTTGGTTATTAATACATTCCTTTAAAGTGAAGGGTTTCCCCCAAATCTTATTGAAATTTAATCAGGATTTTGAGTAAATGAGCTAAAGGATTGCACTTTGGGTATGACAAACGTAATATTTGCTTCCATCCATGTTAGATTATTACTGCACGCAAGTGCACACAAAGAGAGCTCTGCTCTCTTTAGCACACATTTTTCTTTAGCACACATCTCAATTCCCCGATTAATTAGATGTATTGTAGGCGTGATATTTGCTCAGGGCCATTTACAAAATGTGCTGTGATTGACAAATTGACAGAAGAGGATTGGGTTCAACAGTCATCCTTCCCATCAGCCGTGCAAAACTTTGCTGCAGCTCGTTCACCAATTCATCTGAATATTTAATACCCAAACACAGACTCCAACTCGTGTAGAAAACAATCTTCACAATTTCTCTTAAAGACTCAGGATTTTGGTGTCATCCTTTTAACAACCCCTGGGTATTTTTGAAATTGCCAATAATAAATGCTAAAATTGCCCTTTCTTTCTCAGTCAGTCAGTTAAAAGAAAATTTGAAACCCACAAATGACCAAGATCAAGATCTGTGAGGCCCTGAGATCAGAGCTTTTTGGACAAGCTCACATCAATACAGAACAATTTGTTGTCATATACACATAACCTAGAAAAACATGGATACTTTGATCTATTTAACACTTTAACTTACTCAGACTGATTAACAGGTCAGACCTCGTTTCTGCAAAACAAGGTCTCTAATTTTTTTTTAACATTGTTTTGAATGTGGACACAGTTTTAATGCCCGTATTCGCTCATCTTGCAGACAAATTAGAAATCTTATTTTCTTTATTTGTCGGTTACTGTGGTTCAGTGGCGAGTTGCTTTTCAATAAGAAACAAGCAAAAAAACAAAGAGACCTTTTTAACATGTGCCCTGGGCAAGGCACTTAATCCAAAGGTGCCAACTGATCAGTGTATTATGTATGAGGATGTGTGATTTGGTGAATGTGGCCAGGGAGTCAAGTGGACAGTAGGATGAAGAAAGGGCTTCATAGCTATATGCAGCTTAGGTTGATCAATAGACCAATTTTGTTGTACTAGTGCACATTACATGTTGGTACAATAAGAATAAAATTTATATTCTACTTATGGCTAAATGGTTAGATGGATTGACAGCTGCTCGGTCAGCTGTTTTCTTCTCTCACACTAATTCAGACCTAAAAAATACTTAAAGTCACATTCTAGTGTTTTCCAAAGAGCAAATGTCTCTTATGTTGATTCAAAAGATGAAACACATGGTTCTTTTAAAGAACACAAATTTCACTTGAAATGCAGAAATACTGGTTTTTGTGCTTTAACCTGCTTAGAGGAACTGCACACCATGTTACAGAATCAACCGTCTCCTCACACGGATACCAGAAGAAGGATGCACCGAAGCAAGCAAATTATTAGGTCTAAAACAGTTTGTCATTAATAAATACCCCAGTGTCTTACTAAATAACATGTTATAGATCATAAGAAGCTAAATTACGCTCTCTTGCATGAAATCAATTTTGTAGGGAGGCTTGGAAACAAAATATCTTTAAAAGAAAATTGACTGTTTCCCCCCCGGAAAGCTGATTTTCCCCCAGGGTCACAATGATGCTACAAGACAAAATGAAACACAGAGAGGTAGAGGAGAAAGCCTCAAAACTGTAATTACTGTAATTACCAAATCTCAACTGAATACTTCTTTGTGTGCTTTCAAGAAAGTTTCTTTGGATAATTTTTAAAATGCTGCACAAAAAAGATGCAACATCTATAGCTGCTTATCAACAGCAATGCAAGATACGAGGGTGTATCCAAAAGTTTCCAGAGGGACGCTGCTGCAGGTGCAGTTCTTATAGTACACGATTCTGCCGCTAGTTATTTGTTCAAAGCCACTTTCTCAATCAGTGTGCCAAGCGGTGTTGATGTGGAAGGTTTTGTCTACCTGCAGTGAATTTTCTTGGAAGAGCTGTTTTGTCTAGCCGTCGTTTTGCTTCATGGAGTTTTATGAGCAGCGTGCAACTGTGAAGTTTTGCTTCCTGCTTGGGGAAAAAGCATTGGAAACTGTTCAAATGTTGAAGACCACTTGCAAGGATGACGCTAGGTGTCAAGCTCAAGTTTTTCTTGTGGTTCACCCGCTTTAAAAATGGTGAAATGTCAATTGATGATCAACCGCTTTTTCCCCCCCCGAGCAAGAAGCAAAACTTTAGCCATGTGCTGCTCATAAAACTTCTCCCCAGCATTTGCTTTCTGTTTCAACAGGAAAGCAAATGCAGCCACAGCTGAATAATTTAAATCAATGCATTTCAAGTTTTTGGAATAACCCAATCAGAATCCAGAACCAAAATCCAACTGAGAATCTGAAGCAAGACTTGAAAACTGATCTTTACAGAGGCTCTCGATTAAGTCTGATTGAGACTGAGCAATTCCGTAAAGAGAGTAAAGATTTCATTCTCTAGAAGCACCGAGTGATGCAAAACATAACCCCAAAAGTGTTCAGTTTTAGTGAAAAGTGTTTTTTTTATAATGTATGAGTAATTGTGTAAAGCACAGAAAACCATGTTTTGTCCCGTAATGCCCAGGAAATGGCAAAAATAGATAAGCCGACGAAGAGTTCACACACGCTCCTGCCGGGAAAGCAAGTCTGGCATTCATGTTGCCCTTGTTATTTGGGTAAGGTCAGTCCAATACGAAAAGAATAAAGAAGTCTCGTCCAACCCAAAAGGCTGTTTAAAGAGCCAGTTAGATTAGGCCAACACGGCTTGCCCCGTCTGTAATGGAGTTTGCGCCCCGGCAGATAAAAAGGGTTAGGAGGTCCACATGGTGATCGGCAGCAAAGCAAAAGTCCCAGCTCAGAGGTCCGTTGTTCATAATAGAATGAAAAGGGCATGATCGGGATCATCACTCTGAGAGCCATTTAGTGTGCTGCTTGAGTGATAAGCAACTGAAATCCTTCCAAACAAGAAAACAGCACCTTGGGTGACGTGCCAAATGACAGGCTAAAGAAAACAAAAAAACACAAGAGCTCTTCCAAGAATACATTAAAGGCAAACAAATCTGCCTTTGTCAGCATTGCAGCTGCTTCTTCCTCTGACAAACAAAAAGCTCTGGCTTAAGATTAAACCCTCTCTCACACAGTGATGCAAAAACAAATAAAAAAAGATGCAATTAATTTTATTTTAAACAAAGAGCTTTGGGGAAACAGGAATACATCTTTCATTAAATGGTAATGAGGTCTGACATGAACACGGCGGCTCCACAGAAGATGAATATCAAACGGCTACTTAATTTGTGAGAAGCAGGGATCTGATTGGCCTGTGTCCAGTCAGGATATTTAGCAGTGAAATACATCAGCTCAGGTTAAGAGGCCACCTATCTTGTGTGAATGAATGAAGGAGTTGCCTTGACCAACACCACCTCAATATTCATAATCAGTCACATTTTAGGAAGCTGGCACGGCTCTCTGTTTGGTGCCAGCATTTTTAAGACCTTCTGCTGCTCAAATTGCATCCATAGATTTGGATGTTTTAACGGTAGAAGCTATTTTCATTGTGGCCCTTTTTTAATGCGTACCTTCCTTTTATGCCTTTGTCCAAAGACAAAAAGGAATTTAATTATCCCTCCACATCACCTCAAAATCATAGTAATGAAATTTTAACTCAGAATTTGGTTGTACTTGGCAAAGGATCTAAAGAGATGCCTTAAAATATTTGGACATGCCAAGTAAAAGTAAAGCTCATAAACATTTGTTCGGCACTATACCCAGCACCGTATTTAGCAAAAGCCACTGTTGAAAACTCCTCAGCAACTCCTTTGTACACTCCTCAGTGTACAAAGCGGAAGCATCTGAGGACAAGCAGCTCAGATGCTTTATAATGCAGATTTAGATTTAGGCATTTAATAAAAGAGGGGTATACATTCTTAAGCCCACCCATGAAAGCGCAGAAGAAGTGTCTGTGATGCAAGTACTCACCCGCAGAAAGGACGGGAACCCCATTCCGTAGTAGCCCACAGCGAAGTAGTCCGGTTTGGGCCGGATGACCTTCACTATATTCTCATAGAACTGAGCTTGCTTCCGCTGTGGAGAAGTTTAACAACATAAGCATTTTAACATACATTAAAACGCTTAATAAAGCATTTTAAAGCCATTCCGGAGAGAGAGATCTGATTGTTTTTTTTACTTTATTACATCTGTCTTTGACTCTTAGAAAAATATGCCTGAATATAAGATGCTCCTGCTTGCTTATATTTCTCTTCAAAGTTGCAAACTCTAAATCCTGGCTAACACTGGGTGCACTAGCCACCATGATGAAATTTCTTTGTTTAAATCTGTTTTTCAGACACAATCGGTCTTCCTCCCACTCCTTCCAGGTACATAAGTAGTTGATTCCCCCTCCCACTTACTAATTGCTTTAGTTTCCCCTCATAAAACAAAAGGCTTCATACTAGTCCTGCAAGTTCTGTCCTTGTGCCTTTTTCTCCCCATCTATAAGTGCAGCAGAGGAGTGACAGTGTACAAAGCGAAAATGCAGTTAAGCGACACATTAATCCTACTTACCAAGGATGCACTAAGCTGCTCAAAGTCAAACATTTCATTCTCATACTGTTCACCCAGTTCTTTGCTCAACAAAATCGCCTCCTCCCACATCTAGAAAGGACACAGACAGTCAAAAAAAGAATTAATTTCAAAGATTAAGGCAACGATAGAGAGCTAACGTCCTGGTAGCAGAGTACCTTGAATTCATGCAGGTCATACTGTATAATACAAGCTTAACAGGAAAAGATTATTTCATCCTTTAGGTAGACTAAAAAACATCGATGCCATCTTCTATTCAACATGACAAGTTAATATTTTACAGTACATTATACAAGCGATTATTAGGGTTGAGGTAGTTTATATTAATAAAATAGTTGTATCTGAATGCATTCTTTAAAGACTGAAGATCCTGTCAAGCTGCTGAGAATCCCTAAAGAGTGCCAATTAATAACCTCATAAAATCACCCGTCATTTAATTGGCTTGTTTCCAAAATTCATTAAAGTAGTTGCTTCCTAGCCAAAGTTTGACGAGTTACTGAGAAGAATCTGACGTTACATCCAAAGCCTTAGAACCTCATTTCCAAGGAGATCCATGTATTTCTCCTCCGATTCTTATTGTAGCATACAAAAGTTCCAACAAAACAGGACATTTTCCAACTCTCAAGTGGCTCCGATGGCATTAAAGCGCAGCGCTGATGTGATATTAAGGTAAAAGAGAAAAAGGACATGAAGCGAGAGAAGGGCTTTTAGAAAAGGTTATGCTATAAAAGGGACAACAAAAAAGTAATAGTCGTGTAGTCTGATACGCCTCTTCATCCATTCACAAGAAATGGATTATTGTCAATCCACGCGCCACAGAAACAGCGACAGGGTTTCTAGAGCGCCTCTTACCTTGCCCTTATCGAAGTAATTAATAATCTCCTGATAGAGCTGGTCCTTAAGCTGCCCTTGAGTTGTGGCCTGGTAACCTTCCCTCTGGGTCAGGTGGGCCGCGCATTGCTCGTCCGACCACTGCAGGGAACAAATGAGCACCGGGGGTCAATGCTGTGCAAAACAATGCGGGATAAAAGTCAAACTGGCGACAAGAAATCAATCAATGACTTATAGCCAATGCAAATGAGGGATATTGATGTGTAACTCCCTTGAACACAGTCTTGCACAGAGCAAAATGAAGAGTTAAGATGCGGGCAGTGATGCATGCATCGATATCCATTGAACAGTTCAGGAGAATCAGTGCAAAAATGGTCCTGCAGCCATTGTGAAAGCTTAATTTGCAGTTACACAAGTTTTGACCGATGTTGGTATGTTTTATGAGGGCACAATACATGTTCTACTTCTCTTTAGCCGTGTAGTGAATTTAAAAGAAGCCCAATAAACAAATGTCATTTGTTGTTGCATATGTGTTTGACAAAAGGTTTTAATAGAAATTGAGCTCTAGCCGACTGGCCTGCTGGAGAAAAATGTGCTAAGTAAGCAAAGAAGCATCCCTTCGACCTGTTTGCATATAAACTCAGTAAGCAATAGAGTGGGGGAGCAATTGATTATACAACAGGGCCGGGTTTGATGTCGTAGGCAGAGTTAAAACAACACCAGGATAAGCATGATTATGTGCTTATTTATTTTTAAAGCGGCATAAAGAATAATGTGATTTCTGACAGACGGAAGCTGCTTAGCACTGTGAGAACATCTACAACTCTATATATTTGTCAGGACGCGTTTACCACCAACCAGCAGGGTTTTATTCTGAGATGAACACGAAGGGTGTGATGACCACATTGGTGGAAAAATGTGCCTCTGCACACTGTTGCTGTGGTATAGAAAAAGGGACGTTTGGGCTCAGCCTATTGATTTCTTCACAGCTTGACTGCAGCATTCACATTGTAAAAAGGACCTTCACATTTATGCATTAATGGCAACTGACCCTGCATCGACACAGCTAAAAATCCAGGGGCGTTACTGGGAACCCAGCAAAGCGTTGATAATGTAGTGGAGCAGTCATGAGGTGGCTGAAGGATCCAATTTATTCTCCAGGAATGGGGAGGTGCTGGGTTTTGACTTCCTTAATATTTTCAAATGTACATAATTTGTAAATAAATTCAAATATAAGCTGACATTTTGCCACATTTTAAGTGTTATTTACTTAAAAAAAAAAAATCTGTATTCTTTTACTTTCTCTTGACAGCTGCCTTTTGTGGCTATATCATAAAATACACTGACGTTTACTTTTTGCAAGGCCCACCACATGTCTGGGTGGCATTTCAAGAAATATTAAGCCACAAAATAAAATCCAGACACATGTTCAGCCTCCGAAGCACAGCAGTAGAAACGTCTTTCTGCCATAATCAAGAAGACTCAGGTGCTAAAAGATCTGCGGATTTAAAGTAATAAAATCAACTCCCGCGAGGGCGACAGTGATGAAAATGGGATTCAGTGACAACCTGCTCTCGCCTGACAGAACCGCTACAAAGGCCCAAACAGCAGGATAGTTATGCAAATTCAGTTGAGAAGTAAGATGATACAATTTTGGATAAAAGGAGTCTCTCCTTAACTTACTCCATACTAACCCCCAGCTGGGAATAGGCTGTGCAGATTGAAAAAAAAAAAAAAAAAAAAGTATGTTTGCTTTGGTGACGTGGTGGGTTTTTTTGGGCACAGAGAGAGCAAGATTAGCAAAAACGTCATGCTTGTAACAAATATGCACCATCAGAACTTATAAGAGTCAAACAAATCTGGCTTTTATTCACTGATACTGATTTTCTCAGAGTGTTGACCTATGCATTCTCAACTGTAACACATAAGTATTCAGCTGTGGAAATTAGAATTTTAAATCCACAAAGCAAATTCAGACAAAAGACAAAAATATTATGTAGGTTATTCAGAAACATTAGATCATTAATTTACCCATATTTATGCAGATATTCCCTAAACTTTATCTGATTGTTAAACTCTCAGATAGTCGAGCCTCAGATTCTTTCCGGTAAGAGTTGGACTCCGCCAAGGTTGCTCCATGTCACAGATTCAGATTATAACCTTTATGGACATAATTTCTAGCTGCAGTCAAGATGTTGAAGCGATCCTTTTCATGACCTCAGGATCATGTCTGTACTCTTTGCAGACAATGTGATCCTGACAGATGGTGATCTCCAGCTTTTTACTGGAGAGTTTCAAAACCAAATGTGAAGCACCTACAAATCTGAGACTATGGTCTTGAATTGGATAAGGGGTAGACACCACTTTCTCCAGGTTGGAGATGAGGTGCTGTTCCAAGTGGATGAGTTCAATTATCTTGAGGACTTGTTCATGAATGAAGAAAATTAAAAAAAGAAACGAGCAGAAGTCTTGATAGTGCAGCATCTTAAGCGATGTAGGCGCTGTACCAGCTTTTTGTGGTGAAAAGCAAAGGTCTTGATTTACGAGTCAATCTAAATTCCCATTCTAGGGTTATGAGCATTGGGTAGTGACCAAAAGAAAGAAATTGCGAACAAATACAGCTGAAAAGAGTTCTTCTTTAGCGATAGGGAGAGAAGCTTGGTCAACCAAAAGGGACTCAAGAGTAGAGCCACTGCTTCTCTACATCGAGAGGAGCTGGTTAAGGTGGCTCAGGCATCTGGCTAAACAACCTCCTGGTGAGGTATTCTGGGCATGTCCCACCGGTATGAAACTCAGGTTTGGGAACGCCTTGGGAATCCCTGGGAAGAGCTGGCTCAAGTGACTGGGCCGCGGCCCAATCCCAGATTAAGAAGATGATAATCCATAGATGGATCTAAATGAAAAGTGCCTGAAAGAATATTATGCCATGATGTGTTTACAGGATAAAAAAAATATTATCTGATGTTTAATTTTTTTTTGACCTACTCGTGAAGGAAAAAAAATTGCTGATTTCAATCATCTAGATTAACTGGTGCAGCTGTAATTATAATCCTGAAATGAAGCTCAGCAGGAGAGTGGTTTATTTTACTTCCTATTCTATCTGGGATGAAAGACCAGATTTCACCCCGTTGAGAAAGCCTCTCCTCTGCCTCCTCAGCAGCCATCTCATCCTGTGGTTCAATTAAAACGATCTGAGCCGTTTCAAATCTGTGCATAATCTAATTCAGAGAATTATATTAGTATCTTGCCTGAGGTTAAAAGCGACTCGCCCAGCGACAGCTGAGCAGTGTAAATAATTTTGCTTCCATGATCAGTCTTTAGTGTGGTTTGTGTACCTTGAGCAGTTTTGCGTGCAGCAGCAGGGTGTAGGCAGCTTCTGTGTAGTTGTCACACTCTCTGTGGAGGTCGCACAGCTTATACAGGTACCTGGCAAGATGCAGAAATGACTTATCGGTTGTTTATCAGCAAAGACGGGAGACTGAATCATAATCATAATACTTATAAGATCGGACAACTTTTCCTATTTAAAATACACTCAACAAGCAAAATGTACTCATATAATAGGAATAAACATTAAAAAATTGCACAGCGACTATGAAAGAACACTAGGTTTGGATCTTACCTGATGTACATCTCCTCTCTGTCTATCTCCTTATAAAAGTTCTACAAAAAAAAGCACAAACAAAAAACAGATGCAGACATTAGATCAAGTTCTAAAGGAGTTTAAAAATCTGTACATCGTAACTTAAATCCATAAAATCTATTCTCAAAATAAATATTATATATTTTAGTCTGCGGCTTAATATATTTGAAACAGTCCGGACTATGTGAACGTTATAATTGTATTATTTATCAAAGAGAAGCAATGATTGATGTATGCTTTTTGTAAAGCGTAATTTCAGATGTATCCTTTCACAAAACTGTGCTGACAGTATGAGTACATCGATATAAAGTCAGAGTATAAACCCTCTGGAACATTATTTTGTTTTGCTACAAAGTAAACTTTTAAAGCTACTAAGTCTCTTTGCAGTGATTCAATTGAATCTAATCATTGTCCACAAGGTTATGTGTTAATGATGAAGTCATAAAAGGTCTTGGCGATGCTTTACTGCCATCCATGTGCTTTATGGATCTTACTAGAACATTGACGGTGCAGCTCATGCGGTTTTCCTTGTTCTCGTCATGCATGATGGTCCTGTAGTCCAGCAGCCTTTCCAGGAGTCGCACCACCAGTGTGACAAAGATTTCTCCTGTCCTGGCCAGGTATTTGTGCTTCCTGCAGTGTTCCAACAAACTGGCGGCAGGCAAGTAAGAAGAAAAAGAAAAACAAACAAAAATGGACAAAAATGTCTTTAACGGTGAATTGTTAAAATTGTAAATAATTTCAGCCCCTACTATCTTGGAAACCAAAATTTTTTTTTTGCCCAACAAGGCAGAACGGGGATCGCTCTGTGCAGAAATCAGGAGTCGGAAGAGAAAAGCTGAGCCGAGAAATCGCGTGATTATCAGCAAACGGCAGTTATTTTGAGGAGTGCGCTGTTGCAATTAGAGCGATCCAACTTGTGAGAGGCTCAGCCATATAATCCTGCCCAATAATCAGCACTCACATTTTCTGAAAGAGAACTTTGTACTGCTCGTCTCCTCGGCCCCCTTCCACCTCGTGATCCAGCTTGGTGATGATCTCGTTCTCAAACTGCAATTAGACAGGAGCAGACACAAATAATCACTGCGGTTAATTTTTCCCCAATTCATTAACAACCCCCTTCGTCCTCAACTGCTTTAAGTCTGAGCTGAGGAAGGTTACGGATTCTTTCTTCACCGGCCCGTTCATCACTGCAGCGAGCTGTGATCTGATCATTAACGGCTAGAAATTCATTAGAGGACAGAACGAGGCTGAATCGTGAGACGCATCGCTTTTTCCTTCTGCTCCATTGTTGCTGAAGCTGCTGACAGTGATGCATTGACTCAATTTCTCCAGCTTTTGTATCAAAACTAGATTTTATTGCTTAAAAATAAAACTTTTATTACTGACTTCTTGATGTACTTGACCAGGTACAAAAACAGAGAAGTAGAACGCAGCTGAGCAAGGCGTGACATAAACTCCAGTGTCTGTTTCAGTGGAGGATTTACAGCAGAGGAAAACAAAAAAAGACAGAAAGTCAGTAAAGAGGAAATGATGCTGGCTGTGAGCCTAAAGGAGGCCGAGACAAAGAAGGAAAGACTGAGAGATTAGGGTTCAACTCCAATGAGCTCCAATCGGAGTGGCACATTAGCTAAAACAGCAAACTTTAGTCCAATCTCAGCAACACAAAGAAATGGACAAAAGGATCTCAGAGGATTGTTGGTTAAACTCTTGCTGTCTTTACAGAAATAGAAAGACCACAAGGGTCAAATTTGTGCACAGCAATTCAGTACAGTTAAAAGGGAAAGCAAGATATTTAGGTTTGTGCTTTTGAGGTCTTGTTTGAACCGTTTGTTTTTCAGGGTGGATTGGCTGTAAAGCATGAAGCTTCAATGTTCTTTAAAAACAAGATCTGATTTGTGACTTTTCTCTCCTCCACAAAGACTTAACGATAACACAGGCTCAAAAATATACACATCACAATAATATTTAGAAAAATGTTCCCCAAAAAAGCCTCACTGAAATAAAACTTTCTGTGCAATTAAGCAATCCGAATGTTAGGGCGCCGTTCAGTAGAAATCATTTAAATTAAGAGTTGTTAAACACGAAGCCAGATGTAGGTCAAAACCTCCCTCCTGGCAAATACCAAAAATGTGCTTTCCCTTTAACTAAAGACAATGTATCAAAATATTAGTCATGGAGTGTGCATATATTTAAGTGAATAACTGAGTTTTTGCAACTTAAACTTGTGCATGCAATTGTTGTTTTTTAAATTGAAGTTGTGTGTTGCATATTTAGTTCACACTGAAGAAAGAAAACCTTTTAAAGCCATAAATTAACTGGATGTTCACACCCCAGACGAGTGTCTATAGACTCACTGACACTGTGCATGTTCGGCTTCTCTCCGAGGGCTGAAACATATTTATGACAACAACTGGAACCAAGTGGATTTACTCACACAGAAAGGTTTAATTTCCACTGCAGAAAGGCGTAATATTAAGTTACACTCACCGTGGCCGCTGATAATTGTGACACAACAAAATGAGATTTGCAGAATTACAAATCGGCTCTGGGCTATGAAACTCACCATCATATGGGCCGCTGTGGGCCGCCTCCTCGCTTTTCTATCTGATCTTTCATTCCAGACAACACCCTTTCATCTGGTTTACTGTATTTATTTAATATTCCAGAATACGCACCCGCTGGAAGCCGCATGTGAAGTGAAACTCGCACTGCATCATGTCAAAGAAGATGGGGATGGTGGCCTTTCGCAGCTCGATCTCGGGAACAAGGGTCATCTCCAGAACTGGACCCACCATCTCAGGGATAAACTTTATCTTGTGGGGGCCTTGAA
Organism: Micropoecilia bifurca; assembly: GCA_903067075.1. Lineage (NCBI taxonomy): Eukaryota > Metazoa > Chordata > Actinopteri > Cyprinodontiformes > Poeciliidae > Micropoecilia > Micropoecilia bifurca. Next base: position 26,107 of record CAEGAF010130404.1, read on the forward strand.
GACAAAACAAGTGGAAGAAAAAGTCAACTGTGACATATAATTTGTAGAATTTCATTTTTGATGTGTACTATATCATCTCAGATTAGCTGCAAAGAATGAAACTGTCTCCCCTTTTGGAAAACGTAAGCCGTAAATAACCTTTAAAATCATCAAAATACCTCAAGAGGATGATCCAGTCTAATCTTTTCAAATTAAAGATTGTGGATCAGATGGTGTTAGGCACAATAAATTGGATTCAACACCTCCTCCCTTTACTATAGGAAAATTTAGACCTGACATCAACAGTGAGTCTTTCATCACATTATAGCGCTAATTAACACTTGGACTGTATATATTTCACAAAAGATCTTTGCCTTCCGGATAGATGTTATCTGCCAGAGGCTGTGGAAGCGCTAATTGTGATCATATCAGCTGTAAACAGCAGAGGTGTGACCTCAGGAACAAAGCAAATGCAATAAAATTACCTAAATTGTACCACATGTCCCTGATTTCAAAGCCGATCTGTCGCCTCATGTCTTGGTACCTAAAACAAAAACATGACAAAGAAATACAATTATCCATGCTGTTTGGGACCTTTTTATTTTAAATAAATTTTTTATTTTTAAAAATTAACATTTAATTACTGTATGTTAAAGTGAAAACATTTTTGAAAATAAAGGTTTCCAGGACTCTAGGTTTGAGCTTTATGGCAACAAATATGCCAAAAAGCATATGATTATGTGAGAACAGTGCAATGTTAAGTACAGTAGAGGATCTGTGATGCTGTGGGCCCGTTTCTCTTCCAAGGCCCTGGTGACTGAGGTCTATTTTTCCACTCTTGAAGCACCCATAAAAAACTATATATTTAAAAATATTATTTTCTGTCTGATTACAGTGCATACATTAAGAATCAAACTGTCTTTCCCCAAAAAATTTTTAGTAAATTTTAAAATATCTTATTAACATTTTGATGAAGTGAAATTAAAGTCTTCAGTAGTTCCTTCAGCAAAATCATCAGAGGCAGTTTTGGATTCAGGAATTATTGATAACTTTCCACGACATTGCAGTTGTGCCCCCCATTAACTTTGCTTTGTTGTGAGTACCATAAAAAAAAACAAATATGCAATTATAAATGTGCAGCTATGCTGCCGTCCGATTCACAGCATCTGACTTGGTGCTTTAAAAAAGGGCAATTACATAGTTTTTTTTTTTTAAGTAATCGTGACTGCTTTTAATCACCTCAAGTTCATAACCCAAAATTAGCTGAATTTTACATCATGCAGAGATCCTTTAAAACACAGTTTGAGATTGATTAGAGTCTTATACTACATGTGAAAACTGAAAAAAGGTGCATTTTGAACAATATTTTGAAATTAGGACCATCCTAGGTGGTTGTTGTTGGGGAACAAATAAAGAAATTTGCTTTGGATCTGAATATGCTACTTTTAATAACTGCAACACTTTTCCCATTTGTCACTACTGTACAGTCTCTTATTCTTTTCTTATTCATTTTTTATCTTTATGTGAATCTACATGTTTTTATTCACCTGTCACTGCAAGACAATAATCATAAAAAAATAATCTCTGATTTCTAGCTTTCATAGCAACTCTACTGCCTCGCATAACCTAAATACAACATTTACACAGCAATATTTAATGTATCAAGGTGTTTTTGTTTGGTTTCCTCTGAACAACTGAACAAATATTGGAAAAAACAAATGAGATTCATGGAGTGAGGTTAGTAATGCAATGAATTCAATGTGGCTGGATGATGGCAAGATAACTCCTTTTGTTTTTCCAAGATCTTATCCGTTAGACAAACACAAAATGATGAGATATTTCTACTTGAGCAAGTTCAAGACACAGACACACTTGCTTTCCGTCAACTGGCTGTCAGTTACAATCTTCCCTCTGCTCTGGTTATGTCATTAAGGACCCAGAAAAACAACGGCTAGACGAGGAGCAGAGTTTGTACGTGCAGTCTTTAACAGTTTTTGTCTATGACAGGAGGTCTCATATAGAAGATTTCCAGAGAAATATAGAAGGATCACTCCCATCCGCCTTTTCTGTCTGGCTTTATTAAATTGAGCCCTTTTAAGCTGATCAGCTCTGTCATGCTTAGGTCATGAACCGATCTCCGTGGACAGCTTGGTGCCTGTCTCCCATCTTCCAACACTGTCCCAGGTCACAGAGAGGACAAATGATGAACAAAGGAGAGACTAACAAGACTGGAAAGAAAGGAGAGAAGGGATAGGTGTAAAGTGAGGCCAGGTCAGTGAAAATGGATAACGCCAGACTGAGTAACTTTTTCCATTGGAACATTAAAAAAGTTAATGAAGACAACGATATAAAAATATTGTATGATTTCTGCGAATAAATCCATGACACTTATTAACGTTATTATAGTTCTGTAACAATGGGAGCACTATAAAGTAAAGTTAACATATTAAAGAGTAAATTTTATTATTGACTCAAGTACAAGTTTTTTCTAAAACAAAAAAAAAAAAGACTTTAAAGAATGAAAAAAAATCTAAAATTACTACACAATAAAATCAGATATAAAACATACCTCATGGGTAAAGAAGGCAAGTAAAACTGAAAATAAAATAGAAATAACATAAGACACACAACTCGCACTGTGTCGATATGTACTAATTGAGGAATAGATGCGTTTTTAAAGACTCAAAATAAAATGTGTACTTTCGTTTTTATATTGCTCTAATTTAAAAAGGTAAGCATCACATGAGACACTAGAACCCATTAAATAAAACAACACAAATGAGAAAAAGTGAAGCAAAGCACTAAAATCAAAAACATACTGAAGTTTCAAGTGTCTTTAAAGGCTGGGGACAAACTCTCTTTGACTTTCAGGCTACTTCTGGGGACAACCAAAAGCAGTCAAGCAGGTACTACAAAAAGAGTGCAGTACCTGGTACTAAAGAGGACAGAAAACTTTAATTTTTAACAGAAACACGTGTCACTCAATTATGAACAAGGTCACTCTGCCTTCATTTGGCAGGCTGGGTTAGACCCAAATGTCTAATTGACCAGAATGTCTCATGTTTGTTGCAAGCAGTGATGGTTCTCTGTCCCACAAACAACGGATGCCAGTCCATAACCCTAAACATACGGTGCCATCAACTCATGTACCTACTTCAAAAAAGGGGGCCAGAAAAGGTGCGGTGCGGCTCAGTATGGGCCGCTTTTACGGTGGCAGCAGACAGAAAAGCACAATGAATCGCACCAATTCATCCCACACCGCCCAGTGGAAAGGAGACATAAAACTTGCTTTGTGTCCTTTTCTTTCGGCATGTTGTACAGACAATAAAATCATTCACATGGGAACAGACATGATAAATGTTAGGCAAAACGGTCCACTTAGCAAATAATAAAAAAAAAAGATCTTGGGGTCAGATATGTACTACGTACTCAAGGTTTTTAGTCACACTCAAGAACTCTGAAAGGAAACTGAAAGTATTATTGCCAAGAAAGAAAGAAAGAAAGGAAGAGAAAGAAAGACTTTTGCTGGTAAGTTTTCTAAGGAGCTAAACTCCAGCTTGACACAGCTTTAAAAATAAGAAGGCGAATAAAAGCAACAGCCCTGAGGTGGAGCTTTTGCATCATGTCTTTTAGTTTAACTAAGCTTATTGAAGAACACTTACCCAGGTACCACAGCATCTTGACAAAGTAATTAGATGTATTCTTATTGGTGGTTCACCACTGGGAATAACTACACTGAACTCAATATTTGTTTCCAACACTGCGGTGTGGCTCAGCAGTTTGATAGAGATGTGCAAGAGAAAAAAAATAAGCTGCATAAATCTACCCGAACAGCTGTGCTGCGTCTGCATCTTATGTTCGCTCAGTGATTGAGATACAAAAAAAACACATCTTGAAATTACAGATCACCAAGGGAAGTTGCAGAACTTATTTATATTTAATCATTTTTTTAGCTTGCTATTACGTATTTTTAAGTTTCTGAGGAGTACACAAACATTTCTAATGATAAAAAAAGAAAGAAAGAAATGCCTTATCTTCTATACTCTCTCCCAACAAAATTCCAAACCTACAAACATATCAAATACATTAAAAATGTTCTATTGTTATTCAGGTCAGATTAATTAGTCCAAACCAGATAATTACAAATACCGGCTGAAGTTGAATTAGACCGTACTTCTCCACCAGGTGCCCTCTGGGATGTCCTAATATGCTCAGATTAAAGCCTGTCCAAAACGACCGAATCACACTGGTTGACTCTAGGACACGATGACCTCTATATCTCATGCAATTCTACAGAGGAACAAGTGCAGCGTCTGCTGACCCACAACCAATATCAATTCCAAGCCTTACCCCCCACATAATGTGCTACTTCAAAGGAGCCAGAGGACATGGCAGCATTTTAAAACCCAAATCACTGGTGTGCCGATACCATAAGAAAGTAATGCACTTTGACATAAGTGATCAGTGCACTGAAAGATGTCTTAAAGAAGAAGCTGCATCACCTCTTTATAGCCTCATCGGGTTAGAGCTGTTCACAGCATTCTGCAGTCGAAGAGAGAGAAGTGTTGCAGAGCCCAGGGATTGATTGTGGGGAGAGTATTGGCAGAATTATAAAATACAGTATTAATGAATGCTGGCCTCTAAATGATTCTGTGGCTGCATGCATTATATATAAACCATCCTTCAGTCTTTTTGCATCTCATTGTGTATGTGTGAAAAGATTCTCACAGCATGTTTGTGTGTGTGTGTGTGTTTGTGTGTGTGTGTGCCTGGCAGGAAATAGGCTTGTTCCCCACATTAAGACGCGGGGATGACTGTGCACGAGGCACAGTTTTCTCATCTACGCCGAGACAAATGCAGCTCGCTTTTCCGTCACACTCTTGCAGACCTGGAGACAGCTGTGACTGTCGGCTGTCAGGACCTACAACGCGCGTCTGTCAGCGACGTGCAGAAATCTCTCGCCGAGGTTAAACAACAATATCACGTCTTGCATAGGGTCGACGCGGAGCAGGTCCCGGCAGGCTGCGCGGAGAAATGCAACTGGGTCACGAAGTAAGGATCGTGATTGAGAGGGAAGGAGGGAGATTGGATGTGAAGGTATGAGGTGATGGAAAGAGAAGAGATGGAGAAAAAAATACAGAGTGGCAGGCACAGTAAGAGAAATAGACAAAAAAACCTCCAAAAAAAACGTGTGACTGACAAGAGGGAGCTGGTAAAGACAACTCGGATGAGATCAAAGCCTCGAGCAAAGATGAGTGAGACGTTCACCAAACCTGACAATGTGATGCTCCCTCTCTCCTCATCACTCATTCGAGCAAATCATAACAATGACACGGCCGCATGCTCATTTGCTCGGCTGTATTCACGTGTGCACGAAAGAAATCTGAGTAGAAACATCGGTGCTTGTATGTACAGTGACTCTCAAATGTTTACGAGTTTCCTGTCAAAATGTCAGGCTTTTATGAACTTTTAATCTTCTTTTAGGTAAAACATTTCCACGTTGATCTGCATAAACCGGAATTCATTACATACGGTATTATGTGTGTCAGGCTGTTTTTTATATAAATTTTGATGACTGCAGCTTGCAGGTAATAGAAAAAACAAAAAATCATTAATATGATTTTAATGGTTGAACTGAATCTATGACGGATAGAAAGTTAGTTTTTGTCAATATGGATGAAATTAGGAGCAAATCCATTTGACTAAGATGCACAAAACTACCAAGAAATTTCATGATATATGATATATCATATTGAAGTTATATCATGTCATGACATCATGATTTTGAAGGTTTGCAAAATCTAATCTATGATGGTTTTCAAAGACAGAACTAAATAGATTCAACTAAAGAAAATCCACCTTAAATCACTTTGTGTTTTGCATTCGTCACCCAATACACAAAGCAGCTGAAACAGCTGAAAAAGGAAATTTACCTTCCACTTTCAATTTATTTGTTCCTTTTTTGTTGGTCCATCGCATAAAACCTCAATAAAACACATGAATGTTTGTGGGAGTAAGGTGATAAAATGTGAAACAGTTAAAAGTGGGTGAATACATTTGCTCTGTAATCAATATCTAGCCAGAGGGGGGTCATTTCTATTTTCTGGTGCAAGTTTATTAGTGCAAGTGATAAAACGCTGACCAACAAGCAGCGTCACTGCCAGGCATCCAGCCAGTGTGATGTGTGATTCACTGACAAAAACTCCTCCAAATGAAGACGAGCGCCAATATGCTCAACATCTTCCCAGAAAGCATTTGTCCGTCTGAATGCATTATCAGACTGTCTGAAAAATACTAATATAGATAAATGTGTCCGCTGCAGAGACAAAGAATGGAGAAGCGTAGAGACAAGAAATGTCCCAACTTTAAACTTGAATTTTTGTAAAAAGTAAAAAATATTCACAGTAGTAATTATATTTTAACATCTTGAACCTTCTCTCCAGGGAATGGGTACAGAACATTTCTTGATCAGAGACATTTAGGTACAGAATGTACTCACAACACATTAGAGCAGCAATGTCCTATGATGGGAACAGGAAAAACAACCAAAACTGTTTCATACAAGAAGTTGTGGGGTGTCTTACATCCCTTCAGGCTTTGATGTACTTGTCCTGGACAGGAAATCTAAGCTGCAGTAGGGTAAAACGAGGATGTCCGAGGATTTAAGGGTGAGGTCATACTTACTTCTGGAAGATCTTGGTTCTTTTGTCGCTTGAGAAGTTTTCCAGCTGCAGCGACTCCTGGGTGAGGAAGGCCACGGCCAAGTGGAAGTAGTTGTTCCACAACTAACCCAGATAAAGGCAGAGAGAGAGGCGGATAGGGAATAAGAGACTGTTTCACTCAGAGCTCAAAGCCAGTTTTACAACAATGTTATTCAGTGCTAGACAGTGTGGGCAGGAGAGCTTTATGGTTTGATTAAATCAAAAGCTGCAGATGAGACGGTTACAGTTTGTTGCTGGGAAGCTGTCCCAGTGGATGCAGAGGTTGTTGATTTAGGTCAATGTCACCCACAGGATGTTTTCCATCAGGGAACTCTGCAGCTTTATTCATTCCTGTGTGACTCTTCTTTGAATGTAAAATGTTTGAAATGACGGCTCCTTATAAAGAATTGCATTGTGAGTATAAGTATATGTTTCAGCAACAAGGCAGTTCAAAGTGCTTTATGCCACAAAATCATTTAGTCACAAATTACGAAACAAACAATGAACATTAATTACTAGAAGTGTGCCGATCGATCGGCAACCGATCATAATCGGGCCGATTTTTGTGAAATCGGTGATGATCGGGATCGGCGATCATTGGCTCTGTTACCGATACCGATCACCTGCATCTCATTTCCCAGCCTGCCTGTCCAGCTGGTCTTGTCTTTCCTTCACTCTGCGCAAACGCCAGCAACAAATCCTAAGCGATGTGTAACTATAACCACTGAGTGAATGGAGAAGTTTGCGTGTTGCGGCGGAAAATTGAAGCAGGTCAAAATGCATCAACACCACGAAGCTAGTACGACATAAAAACAATGACGGAGTTTGGCTACATCGAGGCTCACGGCAGCAAAAAAACACGGAGGATCAGACAGCAGGTAAAGCAGCACAGCTACAAACACTCACCTGGATTAGCATGACGGTCAGAAAGCTAAACAAATAACCCGCTAAATGATTTAAGTCTTGGAGCTGCGATGTAAGACGCT